>MJUU01064709.1:0-71286 GCA_002080025.1 Modiolus philippinarum
CTCCTCAAACTTCGTTTGGGAGACTTAATAATAATAATAATAATAATAATAAACGGTGCAAACACAATAAGTCGCCAAACTTTGTTTGGGCGACTTAATAAGAAGAAAACGGTGCAAACACAATAAGTCGCCAAACTTTGTTTGGGCGACTTAATAATAGTAGAGAAACGGACCAAAAACAATATGTCGTCCCCGACTACGTCTGGGGCGACATAATAATAATAACTAGATTTGCAATTGCAAGCAATAGCCGATGTCACCCCAGACAACTAATTCGATGATTGCATCTTGTTCGCAGCTTCAAAATCTACCTAGAAAACAATTTTCGTAGAATTCCGACAACGTTGAAATTTTGACGTATTTTGGCAGCCATCTTGGAAATGGCGGCCATTTTGAAAATTTAAAACGCGCAGCATACAACTTCAGATGGTGATCCACTTTTGTACAAAGTTTGAAATCAATTGGTCCAGCCAATTTTAAAATAATCGCTCGGACAAGAATTATTGGAAGAATAAGAAGAAGAATAATAAAAAGAATAATAATCAGAAGAAACGTAGAATAACAACATGTCACCCCGACGTTGTCTGGGGTGACATAATAAGGAACGCAACAAAAACAATAAGTCTCCCAAACTTCGTTTGGGAGACTTAAAAACAAGAAACACAGCAAAAACAATAAGTCTCCGCAAACTTCGTTTGGGAGACTTAATAAAGAAACGGACAAAAAACAATATGTCGTCCCGACTACGTCTGGGGCGACATAATAATAAGAATTGAGTAAAAACAATAAGTCTCCCCAAACTTCGTTTGGGAGACTTAATAATAAGAAACGGAGTAAACACAATATGTCTCCCAAACTTCGTTTGGGGGACATAATAATAATAAAAAAGAAACACAGCAAAAACAATAAGTCTCCCCAAACTTCGTTTGGTAGACTTAATAAGAATAATAGTAATTAACACAGCAAAAACAATAAGTCTCCACAAAATTCGTTTGAGAGACTTAAAAAGAAACACAGCAAAAACAATAAGTTTCCCAAAACTTCGTTTTGGAGGCTTAATGAGAAACGCAACAAAAGCAATAAGTCTCCCAACTTCGTTTGGGAGACTTAATAATAAGAAAAGCAATAAAAACAATTAGTCTCCTATCTACGTTTGGGAGACTTAATAATAATAATATGAAACGCAACAAAAACAATAAGTCTCCCAACTTCGATTGGGAGAATAATAAGAAACGCAGCAAAAACAATAAGTCTCCCAACTTCCTTTGGGAGACTAAATAAGAAACGCTACAAAAACAATAAGTCTCCCAACTTTCTTTGGGAGACTTAATAATAAGAAACGGAGCAAAAACAAAAAGTCGTCAAACTTCGTTAATAACGCGTCGTCTTATCCATTGTCTCTGCGATTTTCTTTATTGATTTCTGTATGTCCAGTTACTGTACTCAAAAACGATCAAACCAAATCAATTTATGATATCTAAACCCTTGATGCAGAAGTTTTTCAGTTACATACAGATTTCGGTCCTTGAAGTCAGAACATATTAGAAAACATATTCTAAGCATTCTAACAAAATGTTTATATTTGTAGCAACAACATGAATGAAAGTCCAAGATCTGAAGCTATATCGACTTCTAAATCTGAAGTTTTATCGGGATCTAAACCTAAAGGTTTATTACAAGTTTCCTTGGAGAGACGAAAAAGCAATACTGCTGTACAAAACATCAATGTTGGTAAGTATGTCTGGTTAGGACAACTGAGTCACTTCTTACATGTAATGTCTTTTCAAGGTCACTAATTTTACAGCTTTACTTAAAAAAAGATAAGATAAATCTTGAAAGACCATGATATTTTTCTTAGCCTCAAAAAGCATCCAATACTTACCCTCATATCAAATTACATGTACCACTATAAGTTTTTAGAAACAAAATCCTACCTTTTCAAGACCAAAGAACATCTTAATTTTTCCTCTGAGATAAAAAGAGCTTTCGGAAATTCTTGAAAATTACCCTGAACTAAGAAAAAAGGATAGAACAGCTGCGTAATTACTGAATAAAATTGGAACCAAACACCATTGTATCAAGCATGATAATAAAGCCTAGACATACTATGAGGTATAAGCAGAGCAAAGTACATTTTTTTTATTTCCTCACATTGAGTCAAGATGGAGAACAAAAAAAAAACATTGTTCCATTGCTTGTTTTACCATGCATTTGAGGAGACTTTGTCTCATGTGCATTATTGATTAAGACTGGGGTTTGTCTCCAAGTCCCCACTGGAAGAGACGTGTGCTCTCTACATATTTTAGTTATGGTACAATTAGTCCCCTACCGGCTTCGCCGAAGGGGACTTTAGGTTTGCACTCCGTCAGTCCGTCAGTCCGTCACACTCAGTTTTCCGGACTTTTTTTCCCATACTATAAGAGATATTTATCTAATATTTAGTATGTAAGTCTACCACTATGAGTTACAGATCAAGTTCGAGTTTGGTTTCGGTTCATTGATTTTGGACGGAGTTATGGTCCTTTAACTTAGACAAATTTGGTAAAATATAGGTTTCATGGACCTTTTTTTCTAAACCGTTCCAGCTATGAAGCTAATATTTGTTATGTGAGTCTGCCACTATGAGATACAGATCAAATTCGAGTTTGATTCCGGTCCATTGATTTTGGACGGATTTATGGGCCTTTGACTTAGAAAATTTTTGTAAAATATAGGTTTTCCGGACTTTTTTTCTAAACCGTTCCAGATATGAAGCTAATATTTGTTATGTTAGTCTACCAGCATGAGTAACAGATCAAGTTTGAGTTTGGTTCCGGTCAATTGATTTTGGACGGAGTTATGGGCCTTTGACTTAGAAAATTTTGGTAAGATATAGGTTTTCCGGACTTTTTTCTAAACCGTTTCAGATATGAAGCTAATATTTGCTATATGAGTCTACACTATGGGTTACAGATCAAGTTCGAGTTTGGTTCCGGTCAATTGATTTTGGACGGAGTTATGGGCCTTTGACTAAGAAAATTTTGGTAAAATATAGATTTTCCAGACTTTTTTTCTAAACCGTTTCAGATATTAAGCTGATATTTGCATTGTTAATCAACTACTATGGGTTACAAATGAAGTTTGATTAAGGGTTGGGTCCATTGATTTTTGACAAAGTTATGGGCCTTGGGCTCGGAAAACTTTTTTTAACTATATTTGCTGGTATTCTGAATTATTCCACCGGTAGGGGACTTCTGTATTGCCTTGCCATCCACACTTGTTGTTCTTGAGAGAATATGTCATATGGAAACACTATCATACCTTTATTGTTTGGCTTTTTTGTAATTTCCAAATGTTATTTTGGCCATTTTGTTTATAATGCCAACATATAACTATTTTATTATGCCATTTTTTTGTAAATGATACGAAAACAGCTCTGTAGCTTGTAGTGAAACGTGTCACATTACCGTACAGTCAATCCTATCTCGCTTAATTGACGTGATTATGCAAATGAGCTTATAAACCACGTCCATTTTTCCTTATATGGTCAATCTATAAAGCGCAACCCTACTTCCAAGCGTCACGAAGGTACAGCACAGTAATCGTAGTGAAACGGTGTGAGAGTGGTGGGACGCTTTGGGTGGGTCAAAACCAGCTCAGTTTGCCTTTGTCACTTCAACCCGAGCCTATTTTTATTGTTTTATTCTATTTTAATACCCCTCATTCTCTTTTGAATTAACTGTTTTATATTGAGTCATATTTTGTACTTAATCTCAACTATAATAATTCTGAATTGTTTTTGTTTTGTCCAGGACCTCATTAACCTTAACAACACTCTCCCCACTCTCCTGCCTTACCCAACCCAATACCGATTTTTTTTTCATTTCTTTTGTGAACTCTAAACCCTTTAACTCTTTTTTCCAATTCCGATATCATTCATCTCTGTTTGTCTTTTTTTGTTTTGCATACTTTGGAGTTCATCTATTGTCTTGTTTTGTCCTAACGTTACCCAGACTTTTGCATTTGTCTATTGTTCTCCGTATTTATTGTTCTACCCTGTTCTGTGTATTATTGATTTTTACATTTTACTTGAATGATTTCTTTCTTAGGCAATAAATAATCAACTAATCTACATATAAACATATTTTATTTTCTCCGTCATGAAGCAGTCGGAGAGCCATCCACATGACACATCCATAGGGCCTCGTGCTGTAATTGATGACCTCTCTTTTGTCAAATACGATTCTATAGTGCTTGTTTTGATACACGGACAGAAGATTCATGTTGTTACTCAAGATCCTGAAAATGTCACTCACGATGTTTATGTTGTTCCTGTTGTTGATCGCCATGTCTTCAATCGTATTGAAGTTGATCATTAGGTTTTTTTTTGTAGTTCAGCGTTACTCCTTTTATTTTAAACAGTTTTGTTTCACCGTTGTTTGGTTTGACTAATTGATAAGCGTAATTTTTCAGTCCACCGGTCACAAACTTGGAAATATGGTTTCCGGCTTCTTCATCTGTAAGGTCCCCCGGATAATCGCCTTGTTCTGGTTTCTACTTCCTGGGCTTTGAGGTAAACACGACAAAGTCTGTGTCAGCGTATAATGTGCAGGTGTGCAATTGTTCCAAATAACTGTACAGCTTCAATTTCATTTGGACAGTCGTATGTTTGGCAATGACCAAGTTGGTCCATCCAGATTCCTCGACGAATTATCCTTTGTATCGATATTTAACACCAACCATTTATCACTGACGAAATTTGTTCCCGTGACACTGTTGGACAGGAGTCTAAATAGTCTTTTAGTTCTGAAAAGTATTGTATTTGTTGCATGCTGGATTTTTGTCCGAATTTTCCCAAAAGCTGTTAAACATCAACTTGGCTAAAGCTCGTAGTCCCGGGATTTTCTTGTTGTTATCATAATCTGAAAGAACTCTCTCTATTTCCTAATAGTCTTTTATATATATATATATATATATATATCAATTTATCTTCTTCAGTGTTGCACCACATTCGCCATCCACTCGCTTCCTGTTTAATTTTTAAAAAGTATTCGCGTTTTCTGTAAAAAGTCCTCCTGTCTTTAATGTAAACACATTTATTGTTACTAAGTCATACAAGTTTAAATTAACACAATAATATTACAGAAAATATAAATAAATATCAAACTAACAAAGGATTTGGAAACAAGGGCAATAGTCCTTATATTAATCCATCTCCTTATACTTACTAATATAACATTTACAATACTATTATTAGAGGTAGATAAATATAACATATATTATAAAGCTGATACATTCTTATATGACAGATATTAATAAGTGTCTTTGTTGTTTTGTCGTACTGTTGTGTGTAAAAGTGCCACACTTCGTACATTTTTCAATTGTATATCCTTTCTCTAGTACTTTCTTTATTTCAGTCGTCACTCAAGTTCCGGTCAGTGCTCTTTCGCTATCCTCGTGTTGACAGGATAGGGCACAAGTTTTATATAAATAATGTAAACGATAATTTGTTATAGATTTTGGCTGGCAGCACGGGAATGTGGAGACTTCTTGGCGGTAGAACTTTGTATTTTAACCAATCCTTCTTATGGCTAAATATCTGTAAATCCCTCAGTGATGATTTGTGGGTGCCCTACAGGTATCTTGCCAGTCTTATTGACGTAGGGGTACAGTAAGAAAACGTCGTAGTGATCAATCTGCTCACCATGGATTGCTTCTTTGTACATGGTAAATGCTTCTGTTCTACCACCATAAAAGTCTCTCGGTTCTAGTGGGCTTACGCAATCGAGCGAATTTGTTGTATGCTTGGATCGTGTCTTATTTCCGTATCAAAGTCACACTCCCATATACCGACTTAGGTATAACCTTATTTTTCCATGTATCTTTTCTTTTCCAACGTGCGTTGATGTAACTTTACCATGGTCATGTTGTTTACTGAATTGACGGTAGAGGCACTGTAGCAACGTAAACATCAAACCATCGTATTCAAAGACATCGTTCTGGTGGTACCCATCGACTCTGTCTGGACCTTTTTCTTTCTCATCGCCATTACGAGCGTGCTGTATCTGAATTCGGCAATGCAGATAGATATTTTAGCCCCTTAATTGCTTTGATATAGCGTTTTTGATAGAGCTGGTGTACAAACGAAGTGCAGAATACTAAATTACAGGCTGAAGCAATTGTGATTCAGTTCTTGAACAGGTCGATGGTATCCCGAGAGTGATGAGTCATCTCAATGAACAATGACGAAATTTTAGACAAGCCTTTTTCAATATGTCCACATCAAAGCGGCAAAAACCTAACAGTTCGTGATGTAAGTTGAACGGGGGATTCCAGTGCGCGTAGTACCACTCAGATAATATTTTTCTTTCTTCTGGTTTCATTCTATTTGGTTGATAAAACTTCATATCCGGTAGGTTGTTGATTATGGCAAATTGATTTTCTTTTGGTTTTGAACAGATGAGGAAAGTATCCATGCTTAAGCTCCTTCAAGCCAAACATTTTGTAGTTTGGATAATGCCATCAGTAATAAGTTCATTGAATCTATTATTCGAATGTTGCAATCTGGATTGGCGAGGGCTTTGTTCTTCGTTCCATTCGGAATCACATCTGGAGATATTTCTTAAGAATACAGGTAGTTTAAGATTGGATATTATCATATCCTTTAAAATTGTGACAGGGGACGTTGGTTCTGTTGTTATAACCAGAAAACAACCAACGACAAAAATAGTCGGAAGTTTGAGGTCCGGAAAATACTAACATTTTTACCACATTCTTCACAGTTAGTGTTTTCATTAATGTCTTAAATATAAAATTCAAACAGAATTTGTGTACTTCGCATAGATTTGGTTGATGTTCGTATGAACCGAATTTGAAATGTTTACAGTTCTTGCATTACCAGGTTTTTTTTAGTATTATCTCCACAGCGAGAAGAGATAAGTCTCAAATGTATTGGAGAAAATATGTGTTTCATTGAGGACTACATTTTGTACATAGGGTCCAAAATTATTGGACGTTTGGTTTTGGACCTATGGCCTACAAACCATTTTCGAGGTCCGACTTTTTGGGTTTTTTTTGTTTTTTTTTTTTTTTTTTTTTTTTTTTTTTTTNNTTTTTTTTTGTTTTTTGTTTTTTTGCTTATATCTCAAAAACTTTTTAAAGGTATAAAGAAACCTTAAAAAGGAAAAATATACAGCACAAAAAAGTTCTTCAAAATTGGATCAAGCTCAAATGTCAAGGTCCCTAACAACAACGTTATTTGTCATTAAAGTCATTAGCAACAATGCCTTAAAAGTTTCGTTATGAAGTGAAAAGGAAATAAATGACATTGCCAACCGAAAGTGACTTTCATGTTCATGACAAGTCCTTAGCAACCATTTAGTTTAACACAATCAATGTTCAGAAGTTTTGATCACATCATATTTTTGACGAAATAGACAATAAAAATAAGCTTAAACGTGAAATCATGGTGAAAGCTGGTGAAAGACCTTACAATTGTTCTCTGAACAATTGATCTTTTAATTATTATCATTATTTCCGCCGCCAATGACAAAAAAAATCCGCGACATCTCATTTTGATACTTGGTGTAGACCAAACGGGTATTCCGACTCTGAGGGCATGACAGAATTTTATTTTTAGTAACGGAGTTATCTCCCAGATTACTATTTATCTTGTTATCGGGTAGACTCAAAACCATAAAAAAAATCCTTAGCAACCGTTAAGCAAAAGACCAATAAGTTCAGATCTTTTCTTCACATTATATTTTTGACAAGAATATAGAGGTGTTGAAATTGTTGCATTAATCCTCAGGATGATTTATCATTAAATTTTTTTGGGGGATCACGACCCTGATTACGCGTTTTTGGCCCTTGGATATGCAAATTTCTCAAAGTTATTGGATTTTCACCAAATCTGGTTTCAAAGTAGTTTCTATAGTCCAGATTACTAATAGCGGGTCAAAAAAATTTTTTCGTCCGCCATTTTCAAAATTGCCGCCGTTTTTGTTATCGCGATATCTAAAAATACATAGGCAAACGAATACCGAAGCAAGAAAGAGGAAAAGGGGAATTCTAAATCTAAAATCCAAAATTAAGGCAATTAACATCCAATACGAATTGAGACAGTATGAAAAAGACGAAACAAATAAACAAAAATGAATAAGAACAAGACCATACACTTTGAATTAAGTCTCCGAAACGAAGTTGAGAAACTTATTGTTTTTGTTGCTTTGCTTATTATTAAGTCTCCCAAAAGAGGTTTGGGGGGACTTATTGTTTTAACTAAATTCTTTTTTTATTATTCCGCTTTCTTTCTTTATTCTCGTCTGGATGAACTTATCTGAACTAGATCTCAGAGACCATAAGACCAAGAATGTTCAAACATTATAGGAATCAGGCCCCATGTATCTTAATTTGCGAGAAACAAAAACAAAGGGGTTTCCATAATGGGTGCATATGCTGGGGTTAAAAAGGGATGGGGTCTTCAATAATAACCCTATTGGAAAATGAAATTTTGAATATATTTTTTACCACATTTCTCACTGTATCTCAAGAACTAGCTCCATGAATCTTCATTGGAAAGGTGTTTTTCATGTAAGAAAGGGTTCCACAGAATAAGAAATTTCAAAATTAACTAATGTTGGCATGGAAACCAAATGCAAAAGTGGAAATTAAAAAAAAATAGTAGTTTTTGTTGATTGTATTTTGATTACAGCAATGTGTATTACATATGTTATAAGGGGAACCCCTGTCCAACATTTTTTTTAAAAACGGTTTTCTGATTAAAAAAGGATGTCTCATGCTGTTTTTTATGTTTTGAATTGAGTAGTATGTACCAACTAAATAATAAGAGTAATCCCCTGCCCCAAGTTGTTTTAGACGGAAGTCTTAAGTGGATAGTAATGAACAGAGAATCATTTGGTTGCCATGGAAACAAAGCCAGAAACCTATGAATTTGAGAAAAATTTGTGTTTGTATTATATTACAGCATTATGTATGACTTAGATAATAAGGGGAGCCCTGTCCATTTCTTTATGAAAAGAGGTAGGTACTCCAACAAAAAAATTAATGTTCGAATTCAATAAATATAATGGTGCAAAAAGATAGTAATCTGCTTCCATAATAAGAAAGTAAACTTTAATCTCCAAAAAAAAATTTAGATTCAAGATTAATTAATATAATTAAACAAAATATAATTTGTCCACTTCCGGTATTTGTTTTCTTCGTATTTACCAGTTCTATAAGAGCCAAGGAAAAACCGGTTCAAAATTATTTAGAGTTACGCCGCTTTGATCACTAATTAAGTTAAAATACAACGAAAATTCAATAAAACTGCAAAAACAAGTTAAAATTGCCTTGCACCTACGTCCATTTATGAATTAATTAGAAACTTTGCATTTGAAAAGTATAGGTTGAAATTTTAATACAACACTTAACGTGCGTCTTAATGCACCATGTAATCATTATGTATTTGTGCAATGAAAATTGATAAATCATCAAAATGTTTACAAAAGTCTTCGTTAGAGTACCTAAATGAGGTTTAAAATGGGTTGTTATGGATAGTAGAGTATTTGGTTGCAATGGAAACCAAGCCAGAAACCTATATATTTTAGAAAATGTGTTTTCTACTGCATGTTATGATTTGATTTCAGTAATATGTTCATGTATTTCATATGTTATAAGGAGAATCCCTTCCCAATTGTTTTTTTTGGGGGGGGGGACCAAAGAGCATTTGATTGCAAATGAAACAAAACCAGAAACTTTTTCTTTTTTTAAAACACAAAAAAGTGGTTTTCTCATAAAAAAGGAAATTTTGAGAAAATCCTGTAATATGCTGCTTGTTATGTTTTTTGATTGCAGTAGTATTTACTACCTAGATTATAAGGTTAATACCCTGCCCATATTTGTTTTAGAGAAAGCTTTAAGTGGATATTAACGACCAGTGACGCATTTGGTTTCCATGCCAGAAACCTATAATTTTGAGAAAACGTGTTTTTGTATTTTTATTATCTCGCTTTTTTTAATTAAAGAGATTTTTTTCATGATTCAAATTCTTAAAGTGTAGGTTAAAGGAATCAATATTAAAGAGGTGAATGATTGGAATTTAATTCACAATACTTTAGTATCTTTTGATAGCTATAACATATTGCAATAAATAGTATATATGTTTAAAAAGAATCAGAGTTTGCCTTAATTACACCTACATAAATGATAAAATTTACTTTTTATGAACACATACATACACAAGCTGCAAAACCTTTTAAATAAAATATAATTTTCATTGGCTGTCATGACAAAAAAGTATTTTCTTTAGAATTCAAGAATACGGTACTTTCGAAAAATTTGAACTATTGAGTAATTGAAGACAGAAATGAGTCAACCTCGAACCTCAGATTTCAAAAGCTGTTGTGAGACTGTATATCTGACCTATTGAATATATTAATATATTTATATTAATTTTAACTCGGAGGGCTACAAAATAGATTAAACAATCGTATACACATAGCTCAACAGTTATATATTAATATTTACTGGTATTATCTGTGAATATGTTTTTTTATATAATGGAAGAACTTTTCCGGTGACAAACAAGACCTGAAATACCATTATTGTAGGTCATTTTCTGGGATTAAGGGATCAGAACTCCTCCTTCACTTTTCAACTGTGCACCTGAAACAATTATTATCAGAATATCTTAGTAACATGATTATACTTGAAATTTTAATTGCAAAACCGATGATGCCATTTAGTCGTATCTTTATTTCAGTGTTACCATTTTTCGAATTCTCATTAAGTTTTGTGTTACACAGGAATTTACCGTTAATCAGCAGAACTTTCCTTATACTAAAAGGTTTTATTTTCGAAAACATATATATACATTGCTGCTGAATGTTTATTACTGTATTTATATTATTTTTTTCTAAGATAAAGAATGACGGTTGGAATTTATTATATAAAAGAAGATATATGCGAACAAAAGTGGGCTTAATGAAGACCAAGAACTGAATGTTTCAATTCCTGCTTCGATTACACCTACATGTAGCACAAATCGAAACACATGCATCATTATATCTCGTTTCGTGTTCATTTGTTTGTTCAGCCGTCTGATACGTCATCTCCATTGTTACATCCTAAACTGTCAGGCATATCTTATACACAAGATTGCACTACATGTATGTAGATTTTTTTCTGATATCATAACTTTATAGTGATTGCTGCTTATGTAATTTCCTGCAAATGTACGTTGCAAGTAAACACTTTGGAAACGTTAAGACAAATTAAAATTGTTGTTTTTATGTAAATATATTTCATATACCAGATAACTGTTCCGTATCCTGTAACAATTCTCTTTGAGGTATAGATAAAATAATACTTACAGTCGGTGATAAACAACAACAACAACAATGAAAAAACACCAATAACTCAATTAATCAATATACACTCAAAATTCAAGTGGAATAGGTGAAAAGGATAATTTAAAATCGCCGAAAATTGAGTCCTGTATATGACCGTAACAAATGCACCTGTCATTTTTGTTCCGTTTGGTGCCAACCATGCACTCTCAGTTTCATGGTGCCGGCTAAATTCACAAGGAACAATTTTGAAGCATGCATGAAACAGTCAGATTCCTGCAATCACCCTAACAGTACAATAGCGACGTAAAAAGAAAAAAACATGAGGGTTAAATCCATTTGTTACAACAATAAATAGAAAAAAATCGGTCAACTAAAAGTCACAATTTCGGCATACTTCTTTAATGACATAGTTTGGCACTGAATCACATTAACAATGCTACAATGTAATTAATTATCAATTTTAATTCGGAACTTTAATTTGTATTAGCATTTTTTTTATAAAAGGCACAGGATAATGGGCTGTCCAGGAGTAATAGTTTAGATGGCCGATACAAGCTCTAGTGCTTCTCTTGTGTTCCCGAATCCTGCACTATAGTTTTAAGATCCCCAATTTCAGCATAGGGAAACTAAAACACTGTTACCTTCTGCCATGATTTCCGCGGTGCTGTTTGCATATTGAAAGACAATTTTTGTAGACAACAGGAACTAGTATTTACATTTTTGTGGTCTCTTATAATATACTGGCTGACAAGTTTACATTAGGATGACCCTCAATGCAATATACTGTATTTTAAAGATGCAAATCAAAACAAGCGATAATTTTATTACACAGAATAAATATGGTAAAACATAATTGAAACAAATTCAAAACATGCTTACTGACTTTTAAATTGTTCCGATAATGAAAACGTTTTTAAAAATCATTGCAAGACAACTTAATGCACTCCAAGTAAAATGAAATGACAAATAATCGAAGGGGTAAAATGTGAACAAATATAATTAAACCAATGCAAATTATGTGTCATTTGAAATAATTTTTATTCTCACGGTATGACTTCCAAAAGGCGTTTATTTTTCCCTCACCTAGTTAGAAAAAATGGTGAAAGGGATATAATCCAAACATGTTTAAATACATTACGTTTAAGTACGTAATTAAGTTAAAGTAAGTTGCTTATCCGGAAACCTCTATTACGTGTTATATCAATCAGAAAATCACGCATGACGGATGCGTAAATATCTGGAATTTTAAGACAAAACGAATAAATATAACATTCTCGTGTGTTTCAAGGTTGTTAGATATATCTTTAGTTTTTAGAATATAAACAAACATTTTGATCAAATTACGAATGTTGTATTTTGTTTCAATTTAAATCGTTTACATGTATTTGCGAATGAGAATTGGATACCTAAACTGCATAATACTAGTCTGCGTTTTAAATTCAATTTTTGAAATGTCCAAAACTTTTTTGAAAATTTTATTCATCGTATCCTTTCAAAGGAGTTTTATATTTTGTGAAACACAATTCTAATAAATTTTAGCATATTAAAGAGTTGAAAAGTTAGATTTAAGTCTGATGTTTAAACTCAGTCTATAAAATTGTCGAAAACAATTTAATTTTTTTTGAAAATTTTATTGATCATATTCTTTCGAAGGAGTTTTACATTTTGCGAAACACAATTTTAATAAATTTCAGCATATGTATGTTTGAAAAGTTAGATTTTTAGTGTGCGGTTTAAACTCAGTCCATAAAAATGACCAAAACAATTTAAATTTTTTGAAAATTTTATTCATCATATCCTTTTGAAGGAGTTTTGCGAAACACATTTTTAATAAATTATAACATACTTAAGAGTTGAAAAGTTAGATTTTCAGTCTGCGGTTTAAAACCAGTGTATAAAAGTGACCAAAACAATTCAGTTTTTTTTTTCTTTTTTTTGAAAATTTGAAAATTTTACATTACATATTCTTTGGAGGAGTTTTATATTTTGGAAAGCACAATTTTAATAAATTTTAGCATATTTAAGTTTGAAAAGTTAGTTTTTAGTGTGCGGTTCAAACCAAGTCTATTAAAATGACCAAAATAATTTATGGTTTTTTAAAATTTTATTCATCACATCCTTTGAAAGGAGTTTTATATTTTGTGAAATACAATGTTAATCAATTTTTACATACTTAAGGGTTGAAAAGTTAGATTTTCCGTCTGCAGTTTAAACCCAGTCTATAAAAGTGACCAAAACAATTTAGTTTTTTTGAAAATTTTACTACATCATATTCTTTCGAGGAGTTTTATATTTTGCGAAACGCATTTTTGATGGACTTTAGCATATTCAAAGGTTCATTTTGAAGTTAGATTATTAGTCTGGGGTTTAAACTCATTCTATAAAAATTACCAAAACAATTTACATTTTTTGAAAATTTTTACATCATCCTATCAATTCGAAGGAGTTTTATATTTGCGAAACACAGTTTTAATGAATTATAACATATTTAAGGATTGAAAAGTTAGATTTTCAGTCTGCCGTTTAAACCCAATCTATAAAAGTGACCAAAATAATATAGTTTTTTGAAAATTTAACTTCATTATATTCTTTCGAAGAAGTTTCATATTTTGCGAAAAACAATTTTAATAAATTTCAGCATATTTAGAATTTGAAAATTTTGATTTCCGTGTCTTTCGTGTATGAATGCGTCAAATCATTTCTTTTTTTTTATTTTATTTTTGTTTCACTCTTGTTTGCATTCCTGTTATTGTCTAATATTGAACGTTTAACCAACTGTATATATTATTTTAAATATTGTTTGTTATCAGATTAAATTCTAATGCATTCAACCAAACTGTATTATATACTGTGCATTCCCTACTAGAAGCAGAAACATCAAGTAAATATTGTATGTATTTTAATTCTAAATTCATTTTTTGTAATGAAACGAAATTATTATTTCGGAAAATGTATTAACTTGAAAGATGACGTAAGGCTATCAATCAGTCAGTTACTTATAGGACCGATCAATCATCCGTCACTCACGTATTTTACGTATTGTATCCGTCAAATACGTGGATTACTTTTCATATCAGTCAGACTTTGACGGATTGTTGACTGATCGATCACTGATCGATGACTGATCGTTGACACCTGACGGATCGCTTAATGATCGCTCTTTTAGTAATGGCTTCTGAAGAAATGACTGTAATAGAGCATTAAGTTGCCACGGAAACCAAGCCATTATTTTGATAAAAAACGTGTGTTTGTATTTTATTACAGCTTTATGTATAACTTTGGTAATAAGGGGGAACCCTGCCTAAATTGTTTTTTGAAATGAGGTATAAAATTGGTTGTAATGGATAATGAAGCATTTGGTTGCCATGGAAACCAAGCCAGAAACCTATTATTTTTAGAACAATGTGTTTTCTACTGCATGTTCTTTTTTTATATCAATATGTATGAATTAATTTATGAGGGAATCCCTGCTCATTTTTTAAGAGGGAGTCTCGTAATTCCCTGAAACCCGATATGGGAGTTCGTTTGGGAGAATTTTGTGTAATTTCGCTCTGCGAACACAGTTATAACTTGTTATTATTCGACATTTTTACTATTCATCGTCGAAACCGAAACCGAATCCGAGACCGAAACCATACTTTACAGAATTAGTTGTGTTTTGTTTCTTTTTATTGCATGCATATCAGTGTCTCATGGGCTAAAAAGTTCAGCTTTCTTTTTAAAATATTCACTGTTGATTTATTTATAAATGCAATTTTATAGAAGTGATTACACTTTAGGCATTAGATATGTAATCAATTGTACAATTTGGATTTAAAATTTACTTTTTGGTTGTAATCATGAATAAACAACTTTACATATTGCATAATTAGTTTTTTTTATTAATAATTCTTATATTTATGTTGCAATTTACAAATTTCATGATTTTTGCTGTGTTGTTCATCTTTATATATGTGTGTGTTTCTCAATTTTTCTTTTCTATGCCGTGCTCATATTGTATCTCATTTCTTTTGTTTTTCCGATGTTGCCATTGTCCATGGATTATTCGTTTTAGATTGACGGTTCGGTTCTCACTTACTTTTAGCATGAATAAGGTCTTTATGGCGAACATTAAGTCTGCATTTTACGATCAATATTTATTAAAGCCAAGACCATTCAGTTTTTTGAAAATTTTATTTCATATATCTTTTCAAAAAGAGTTTTACATGTTGCGATATACAAAGTTCGTGAATTCTAGCATCAACAAGGTATTAAAAGTAAGAGAGAACCGAACCGTCAGTCTAAAACGAACAAGCCAAGGACAATGACAACATCGAAAAAACCCCAAAGAAACAAAGACATGACATGAGCACGGCACAGAAAAGAAAAATGAAGACACACACATATATAAAAACGAACAACACGGACCCGATAAAAACAATGGATGAGATCGGTAGGATTTTAAGTCTTTGGTATAAACTTATTGTTAGCACATGACCAAAACAATTTAATTTTGAAAATTTATTTCACGGTACCTTTTGAAGGAGTTTTATATGTTGCGATAAATAAATTTCTTGAATCTTAGCATAAACAAACAACAAACTAAAAGTCGTACTTTTCAAACCTTAATTATGCTGAAATTAATGTAATATCGGTACATATAAAACTCAATCAAAAGAATGTCATGAAGTAAATTCTTTAAAAAAAAACGGAATTGTTTTGGTAAATTTTAAAGATTGAACATTTAATTTAAACGACAGACTAGAAATCTTGCTTTTCAAACCTTTTTAATACTTTAATTCATGAAATTTGTATTTTACAACATATAAAACTCCTAATAAAGGATATATGAAATACTTTTCATAGGACTATATTGTTTTGGTCTTTTTCAAAGATTGAATTTAAATTACAGACTTCAAATTTCACTTTCCGTACTTCATTTATGCTAAGATTATTGGAATCACAGGCTCAAAATCTTGCATATTAAAAACTGCAGACTTAAAATCTAACTTGTCGAGCCTTATTTATACTTAAATTTAGAAAATTTCTACATCGCAACATATAAAAGTGATTCGAGAGCATATAATAAAATAATTTATACAAAACCTGGATTGTTTTACATTTCTAAAATTGAGCGTAAATGCCGACTGAAAGTTTTCCTTTAAGACGTTATTTATGCCCAAATTCATGAAATATTTATATCGCATCATATTAAACCTTTTCAAAAAGATACAATGATGAAATAAAATTTTCTTAGTTTAAACACAAAAAAACAAACTGAAAATCGCACTTTTCAAACTTATTTTTGTTAGAATTCATAAAATTTGTATATTCCAACATATGAATTTCCCTCAGGAAGATATGACGAAGAAAAATGAATTGTTTTGGTCATTTTTAAAGACTGAGTTTAAACTGCAGACTAAATATTTTGCTTATCAAACCTTATTTATGCTAAACTTCATTAAATTTGTATATGGAAACATAAAAAAAAATTTTCAAAAGGATATGATGAAATAAAGTTAAAAAAAGAAATAAAATAAGTGAATAAATCAAACATAAATAGACTAAGATTGAATTAATCCGCAGACAAAAAATCTAACTATGAAAAAAAATTTTCTAGTGAATTACTATTTTAAATGTTAATGTAGAACAGAGTAATTTACAACTGTTAAAGTGAACTTAAGACAGTCAAGATCGAATTCTTCCATGACCCGCTAATCAGCTCTTCATTCGCACCCACAATCACCAGTCTATTTGATAACTATTATTAATATATAGCAAACAAACTTGACGAAGGGTGGATAAGAAATAAAATTATGAGCTTTAAACAGAATAAACTATTTTGATTGGTTTGATTAAATTCTGAATAGCGAATTCCGTTTCTGATTTGATGAACTTTAAACACCTAATTTTGATTTCAGTTTCTAATAATTTGCGTTTTCGATTAAAAGTAAATTCCGATACCGATCGGAAACTGTACTTTTCGATCGGAAACTGTCGTTTTCGTGCGAGATACTAGGTATTTCGCAAAAAACTATATATTCTGTACGGAAACTCATGAGTTCGTGCGAAATACCTGATATTTAGCATGGAGACCTTACTTTTCATTTGTCGAGCAAAATACTAAGTATTCCGCATTTTTGTGGCTATTGGGTGAGATATGTTTATCCATGAACGTTACATTTAATGATTTGAAATTTCCCGAGGAATACAGAAGGAAACCCAATTAAAATCCCATAAGTAATGAAGATTTAATCCATTTGGCCCTTTTCTTAAATATGGTTGGACCAGGACACAAAAAGTAAAATAAACATATAACGCGTGCATGCTTAAAACATTATACTAAAATTTGATAATGATCCGTTTACTAAAACCAAAGATATGGTTTTCACAGACGCAAAACGTCGTATTCAACCGATTTTTGGCACTTTTACCTAATTTAGGCGGGACCAAGAACCATAAATTAGAACTCAAGCAGACCTTCAGGCGACATCAAGATGTAGACAGGAATAAAAGCCCTGTCTTTGATAAACTGGATTTTTCTATGTATCGTGTGCCTTTTTGTCACATGTACATTCACTCCATATCCTTTCATTTTTCCTACTTCAAGCTTACTGGTGTGCCAAAAACATCATTCTCAAATTTGATAATAATACGTACACTACAACCAAAGTTATGCTGTTCACAGACGCCGACAACGATGACATCGTCACAATTTTTGCTGTCGTAAAGCAACGTTAAAAGCAACAAACGATCAAAATTGATCAACAAAAGAAATTTTGTAGCAAAAAGTAAACAATTCTGCATTCTATTATCGAAATCCAAATTACTTCTACTACATTGTTTTAACGATTGAAAGTCCAATATGGAGATTAAAGAAAGAAAGCCAAACAATGTTTTAACATTGCAACCTTAGTTTATTCTGTATATGAAAGTTTCGGTTTCGGTCTCGGTTTCGGATTCGGTTTCGGTTTCGACGATGAATAGTAAAAATGTCTAATATTAGCCCACCTGACCCAAAGGGTCAGTGTGAGCTATTGCCATTACTTTGCGTCCGTCGTCCGTCCGTTAAACTTTTCACATTTTCATCTTCTCTGAAACCACTGATGCAAATTCAACCAAACTTTACAGGAATGATGTATGGAAAGTCTTTTACAAAGATTGCTCATTTCGTTCCGATCCGATAAAAAACATTGCCGCCAGCAGGGAACATAGTTTAACATAGGACCCCATGGGAAAATCACATTTTCATCTTCTTCTCTGTAACCACTTAAGCAAATTCAACCAACTTTACAGGAATGATTTTTGGAAGGTACTTAACAAAAATTGATCATTTTGTTCTGATCCGATTAAAAAACATGGCGACCAGCACTTAACATAGTTTAACATTGGACCCTATTCGAAAATCACATTTTCATCTGCTCCTCTGTAACCAATAAAGCAAATGCAACCAAATTTTACAGGAATGATGTACTAAGGGTCCTAAACAAAAATTGCTCATTTTGTTCCAATCCGATAAAAAACGTGACAGCCAGCACGGAACATAGTTTAACATTGGACCCTATTGGAAAATTACATTTTAATTTTCTCCTCTAAAACCACTGAAGCAAATTCAACCAAACTTTACAGAAATGATGTACTAAAGGTCCTTAACAAAGAATGCTTATTTCGTTCCGATCCGATAAAAACATGGCCGCCTGCACTGAACTTAGGTTTACCATTGGACCCTATAGGAAAAAATCACATTTTCATCTTCTCCTGTGAAACCAGGGAAGCAAAATTTAATCAATTTTACAGTAAGGTACTTTAAAAAAATTCCTCGTTCCATTTCGATCCGACAAAAAACATGGCCTCCAGTGCAGAACATAGTTTAACATTGGAGCTCTGTATTAGAAAACCATCATTTTAATCATCTTCTCTGAAACTATTCAAGTAAATTTAACTAAATGTATAGAAGGTCCTTTGCTAAAATTACTCTTTTCAATAGTATCAGACAAAAAAAAAACATGGATGCTAATGGAGAACATAGCTTAACATTAGACCCCATTGGTAAAAACATCATTTTGGTCGTGCATGGCATGAGCCTGTAGTTATTATTTGTCTTCGGCGGAGCTTTTTGAAGTTGTGTCTTGACATATCATTTCTTAACTCGGCACAGTAAGTCGACTTTGGCCGGTACCGACTATGGTCTCCCTGCTAAGCCGAACTATTTTTAGTTACGGAGTTATCTGCCGAAAAAACCTTGTTATCATGTAAGCTCAGACACCGTAACATATATCAAAAATCTGAGATTTGGAAAATATTGTTTTCTACCTCAGAATGATTTATCAAATCTAGGGTCAAAGTATTATGTCGTCTCCCACTTTTAAGCTAGCCGTTTCTCTAATTTTTGTTATCGAGATGTCTCGGAAAATTTTTTTTAAACTATGGAAACATTATATTGCAATGACACTCCTCTTATTTAGATCTACATTTGATTCAATTGAACGAAAACTCTGCGATTAACCATTTTTGAGTTATAGCCTGATGAAGCGTTTCGGTAAATCAGTTTTTGCGAATAACTTTTAAACGCTTGCAGATAATATAGTTAACATATGTATTAAAAGTGATCAGTGCAAAAAAATCTTCAATCTGAGTACCAGGTTGAAGGTCATCTGTGATCTTCTACCATGACCTTTGACCTTTTATCAGATAAACTCGAAACCATAATTGATGACTGAAAAAAAATATCAGCAAAAATGTTCAACATGTCAAGGGCTACAAATGACTCATTTGAACCGGGGCCCTCCCACGACTTCTTAGAGAGTTATGTTATTGCTCTTGACATGTTTCAAAAAGCAGTTTATGACCTATAACTTTTAACCGTAAAGATAATAAAAATTTATAATTGTATCAGGATGCTGATACAAAAGTCTCCCAAACGAACTCCCAAATCAGAAATAAGGGCTACAAATCCCTCCCACACAGCCTATGCAACCTGTCTGCTGAGTTTTCTTAATTCTGAGCATTTTGAATTTTCCCGCCTTTTTTCCGTTTCAATGGCAACGGTCGCCATTTTGAAGTCTTGGGGACCAGGGGCCAATTCCTCATGTCCTAAGCAACCTTCCTGTAAAGTTTCATCCAAATCCGAGCACTTGTATTTCCCCGCCCTTTTTGCCGTTTCCATGGAAACGGTTGCCATTTTGAAGTCTTGGAGACCGGAACCTTATTCCCCATGTTCTAAACAACTTTCCTGTTAAGTTTCATCCAATTCTGAGCACTTTGATTTTCCCGCCTTTTTTGCCATTTCCATGGCAACCGGCGCCATTTTGAAAATTCCAAGACCGGATTGCAAATCCTCACATAAGGTTCCATCTTCCTATGAAGTTTGGTCAAGATCCGAGCAGAAGTCTCTGAGAAAATGCGTGGACAAAATGTTGGCGGAAAGACGAGAAGAAGAACAAGAATAACAAGTTATAACTGTGTTCGCAAGCGAAACACAAAAGTCTCCCAAACGAACTCCCATATCAGATTCCGCATCATTATAAAAACCCCTTTCAAAAAAAATTTGAGCAAGGGTTCCCCCTATAATTTACTTTAAACATAGAGTTGAAATCAAAACATAACACAGAGCAAAAAACATGTTTTTCTCATAATTATAGCTTTCTGGCTTGGTTTCCATGGCAACCAAATGCTCCAGTAAACATTAAAACCCATTTGATACCCTGTTTCAAAAAAAATTTGGGCAGGGGTTCCCCTTATTATCTAAGTAATACATATAGCTGTAATAAAAATACAATTATCAACAGTAAAAAATTATAGCTTTCTGGCATGGTTTCCATGGCAACCAAATGCTCCAGTATCCATTAAGACCCATTTGGTACACTGTTTCAAAAAAAATTTGGGCAGGGGTTCCCCTTATTATCTAAGTAATACATATAGCTGTGGTAAAAATACAATTATCAACAGTAAATACGATTTTCTCAAAATTTCAATTTTTTTTTGAAATGCCCAATACTGTAATTCTTTGTCTTACATCACACACAACCTTTCAATGAATTTTGACGGAGCTAGGTATAATAGTTTTTGAGATACGGTGAAAACATTCAAAATTTCATTTTCCCATATAGTTAATATAGGACGACCCCACCCCTTTTTGACGCCCCCTGAAGTACCTTTAATGGACCCCCTTTGAAAAAATTTTAGGTGTTTGCACATCTAGATACAGGGGGCTAATATGCTACCAAGTTTAAAAGCTCTAGGTCTTATGGTCTCTGAGATTTTCAATGGACAAGTTCATTGTGACGAGAAGAAAGGGAAAGAATAATAATAATAAGAAACGCAACAAAAACTTCGTTTGGGAGACTTAATAATAAGAATTGAGTAAAAACAATAAGTCTCCCCAAACTTCGTTTGGGAGACTTAATATAGTAAACATATATATTTAAAGTAATCAGTAAGAAGAGACCTTTCAATTTGGAACCCAATGTGAAAGGTCACTGGTCAAGGTCATAGCCAACTTTTTGTCTTTTTGTTGTGAAATCTTTAAAAAGATTAGAAATGGCCAGTCAAATATATTGGAGACAATATGCGTCTCATCAAGTAACAAAACTTCATGCGTTTCTAATCAAGATGATTTTTTTTCAAACATAAGACGTAACGAAACATAACATTGACATGGACTTTGCAATTGTTCTCTGAATAATTTACCTTTTTAAAATCATTTTAATTATTCTTTATATTGATTGGTCTATTTTTTTTTTTTTGGCAATGGGTTGCAATCTTATTACTCTCAATCATTTTATTCTGAAGTTCAGAACCAAATTTTATTTTTTAAGAATTTATAACGAAATCAAGGGAACAAACCAGGAAAATATAGAATTTAAGCATGAATGGTAAGGAAAGTATCAAATAAAGCGCTCATGAAGAGTTACAGTTCTGCTTTATCTTACTACCATTTTATCAATTCAATTAATTTTTTTCTTTTTTTTTTTTGGTTAGGTATGAGAAATGACTTCAGGTTACAAGAATGCCAGGGATCTCAGTTTAAACAGACATTCCCCGATGTGGACTATGCACTTTTTGGATACAATATTTTAAAAGGATATCCTCTCGCTGTTGGTCATGATCCTGGATTTACATATCCGATCTTTACCGCAGATTACTCTGAAGGAAAACAATCAGCAGACTGTCGGTACAGTATACCACGTGGGCTAGCTGTTGTTCCAGATGTTTCATGTGTAACATCATTTACTTCAAAGACTGTGCAGACTAAATATGAATTTTCTAAATCTCTTTCGGTTTCTGCCAGTGTCAGCGGTGGTGGATGGGGTGTCAGCTTTTCTGCAAGTGCAGGATACAAGGACTCTTCCTCTAAAATAGCAACAGGCGATTCTGTGTTTATTTTGTCAACTGCTAAATGTGTTTATTATTTCAGTAAGCTTGTTGCCGATGATGCTCCTCAATTAAGTAATTCATTTTTGAAATGGGTGTATAGGTTAAATAGTACTGACACAAAAGACGTGTACATAGATTTCTTTGATATTTATGGTACACATTACCTATCGTACGTTACGTTTGGAGCATGATTTACATATGAACACAAAATGAGTTCTAAAACATTTCAATCGGAGCGTTCTAAAGGTGTAAATGTCGCTGTACAAGCCAGTTATTCAGGAATGTTCAGTGTTGGTGGAGGGTTTTCAATGGATTCCTCACAGAAACAAAGTGCCATGGACTTTTCCAAAAATGTTGAGACCAGAACAATAACAGTAGGAGCACCCCCCCCAGCAAATGGTGACGCAATGACATGGGCTTCAACTGTCAAGGACAGTCCAGTACCCATGGAGTATAAACTTGATTCTATCGATAAATTGTTTTCTGAAAAATACATGAAAAACATCAATGTAAATTACAAAAGGATAGCGCAGAATATAAAAGGCTTTAAATTTGAATATTGCAAATATTTAAAAGAAAGCGGTCAGTTAGATTCCTGTGAAAGTCTCACTCCTGGTATTGTTCTTATCAAAACACGATTATTTGTGCATTATAAGTATAAGCGTTTATCCTTTGAAGAATGCATTGATTTTTGTTTAGAAGACGATTTTTGTGAAGCTATCACGTATTGTAAAACATGCAAGGAAGTTGATCAAATTTGTTATATGTTCGCAAATAATCCTTATGCTAAATATGCTCGATATACAGACAAAGGTGATGAATGGCAAAGTATAGTATTTGTCACAAAACTTGTCACCTACTTACAGTTTGTCAGTACAAATATAATTGGCAATGAAAGGGTGTCTAAAAATACCGACACCTGCGTTGATTCAGTGAAATTATGCGCGTTGTTTTGTGTCAACGACGTCCATTGTGAAGCTTTCACTTACCGAAGTTGTAAGGGTAAAACTAAAAATTGTCATTTGTATAGTCAAGACCGGATTCAAAGTCTTAAAAAGGAAGACGGAGTAAATACTTATTTTATATCTAATCGACAAATGAGTACGAAAACTACAGTCTCACCAAAAGAATAGATTCAGAATGAGTATCTGGTTTGACACGTATTTGTTTTGTTTACTATCGAAAATTTTTATAATCAGTAGATCTGACAGTTTGTAATGCCCTTATGCATAAGCAGTTTGTCAACTTGACAAGGGGGAACCTGAGAAACAATTTCTTCAAAATTAAGAAAGCAAACGATAGAAAATAAATATTTTACGCCTATCAAAGTAGTCTTATTATTGTGAAATTATAGCACACCTAGTTTTTGACATCATGGAAAGACCTCACATAGGCTTAAAGTATATGGACAATCTTTTTCAGAATATTGGGTTTGTACAAATATTTGGGTGTAGAATATGTTTTATCATTCACCAAATTTTTAAGGAGGTTTCTTATTAGGAGTTTGTTAGTGAATTTCATTTCGCATTTACCATGGACAATAAGGAACCAAAAATTCAAATTTATCATACTTGGGATTTTTGGTTATTTATTGTCCTTTTCTTCTTTTATTTTTATTTTTTTTCTTATACAACATTAATATGGTATTCAGTCATGAGATATTTGTATACCCATTCCTACTACTGAGGTAAAGGGGTCAATAAGGACAAAAACCTCACAAATATTTTTTTTTATTTTGTCTTTGGATTTTAAAAGGCTTTCATTTTCCGTTAACACGTCTCCATTTACCTCAGTTCTATCACCATCTTGTGGACCGCTATGGGATATCTGTTTCCCAGATGACAACAGATCTTTCCCTTTAAAGCTTAATTGTTGTTTCCTCTACCGGATTTGACATGTTCAACATGGCGGGTGTCTTATAAGAAGCAGGAGATGCTTACTCTACCGGTGCACCTGATCTCACCCATGGTTTTTTATTGGGTCCGTGTTGTTCGTCTTTCTGTGTATCTTCATTTTTCTTTTCTGTGCCGTACTCATGTTGTGTCTCTCTTTTCTTTTTTTGTTTCCGATGTTGCCATTGTCCTTGGATTATTCGTTTTCGATTGACGGTTCGGTTCTCACTTACTCTATGAATACTGTGGTCCTATCGTGCTGCATAGCCTTAATTCACCAATAGCATGTAAAAAATGTGCTTTCATATTTTTTCCTCTAAAGTGATAGATTATCTCCAATAGCGAGGCATCAGAAGGACCAATCATTTTTTGAAATATATGTATGTACTTAACTATGATTGCGATAGGTAATGTGGCTAACTCATCACAACAGATTTCGGAACTCCTCTGATTATCCTGATTTTAAATAAAACAAAACGTTTTTTTTATATCTAGTATCTCCGTTAAAAGCACATTAACCTATATATTCTTTTTATCATTTCATTAAGTCGACTAAGCTCAGTCAATTAAGTTAGTTTCAAGAGGTCCTGGATAAAACAACATCAGGATGAGCTTTCTTAAACGTATTGTAAAATACCAAAATACAAATTGATTTGAGTTCTGCAAATGCTAATCTTGAAATTTTTCATATATCGATGATGTGCTTAAGTGGAAGTATCCTCCTCTTTATGATTATCTCTATTTGAAATATTTTTAGTACAGATACTAAAAAGTTGCCTTCATGTTAAGATTTGAATCTGGAAATCAGCAAAAGATATCTCTTCTGACTAAGATATATAACAAACGGGATTATTAAGATTTCCAAATTCTTAACTGTTTTTTTCTATTTATTTTTGGTAACTTTTAGTTTCTCCTGCGAAATGTAGTACATAATTCAAATCAATGTAATGTTTTCAGAATCATGTTATTGTATACAGAGATTTTTTGTCAAAAGTTCAATTTTAGAATACGGAATGAAAATTCAACCAAATAAAAAAACAAAAAAAATTAGACTTCCCTTAAGAAATTTAATAGCCAGATGACCGTTTCATAATTAAAAGTCTAGTTTGACACGTTTAATTTTACAAATATTTTACTCTAAAGAAGAATTTCTAACCAAATTTTTGAACGCCACAATCCTCAAACAACATGCTCGGGAAAATTTTTCGAATTGAAATTTGTATCGTGTTTCTCGGATTAACATACCATATTAATGACGCATTTTGATAGAGCGGCCTACTATTTTCTTTTCCCTAATCTGTTTATGTTATCAATTTAAGACCGTTGAGTTTTTTACGTTTAAATGGTACAATACACAAGTTATTTGAATAAAACAAATTTCTCTCTGAAGATGGCCATTTCTAAATGGTATCAATTCATGCTCTTCCAGAGCAATTGATCGTTTTTGTTTTGCTTTGTTACCATGCGTGCTTCGCTGTTTGTTTCTTAAGTTTAGATTATCTGTTTTGTTCCACTTTTTGTTACATATTGTACTATGTTTTATTCCTTCTTGTAAATAAATAACAAAATACCGAATTTACTGTTAATTTATTTTCTGCATATGTGCATTTCGACAACTTGTGTCTCATCAGTGCAAATCAAACCAAACTTTTGGAAGTCCATTAACAGAAAAACATGTTAAAGCCGTCAGAGAACAAATAACCAAAAGGGTCTAAATAGAAAAATCAAAATTCAGCTAAGGACAGAGATGTGCATGAAGGAGATACTCCTTAGTTTAAAACAAAATTTTCAAAATTTAGATATTGCAAGTTCAAAACAATCGGTATTCGGGTCAGCACCGAAGTACTGACTACTGGGTTGGTGAATACCCACGAGGACTAACAGTCCACCAGCAGAGGCATCGGCAAATTGGTAATATATTACAAAATACCGATTTACTGCAGGCATGGGGTAATGCTAATTTGTAATTGTAATGCCCTGTAATGCATTACATTATTACAAAGTAATGCATGTAATTTGTAATGCTAAATTTTTAGCATTACATGTAATTGTAATATAATGCATTACATTTCAAAAATGCCTGTCATTTAAGCATTACATGGCATTACATAGCATTACTTTTTTCTATTTTGAAGCTTTGGGTAAAGCTTTTAGATGGTATAAAAATTTGTTTTAGTGAAATGTATTGGAACTCCATGTAAATTTCAATTATCTGCCAGTTTTGCAACTTATCAAAATGTATAAAACAAAATATAATTCTTTCATTCAGAAATTTTATGATGAAAAACATTTCATTTCAATTCTAGTCTTGAAAATTTGCATTCCTTATTTTACAAAACAAACACAAGCTTCTAGTGATCAAAGTATAATTAGTTCAAAGATATGTAATCGTCACATGTAAAACTCTTAATTAGTTTACATTTCAATCAATTCCCTTCCTTTGACAAATGGATGTATGACTTTAATTGGTGTTAATTAAAGTGTCAGTTATAAGAAACCAATCATGAATATATATGTATAGGCAACTGAACTGAACTTTTTTTCTCAAAAACTACATATAAAGTTCATTCTATAAATTTTGAAAAGATCTCATAAACTTAACACAGTGAGGGTGAAATACATCCACATTTATCTCCCCCTACCCTTAAGGCTAAAGATTACTGTTAATTTCAAAATTGTCCAATAAAAATTGTGACAAAGGGAGAAAAATATAAACTACATATACATATACATACTAAAGAGATAATAAAGTATATAAATTACATATAAATTTCATATAAATGCAAAAATTTCATCTAGGTGGATGGATCTTTTCACTTGTAATTTTATTAAGAATCTGCATCAATTTCAAGAGAAATTGATAGTTTTAAAAAGTTGATTGAATTTGGTCTTTTTCCTGCTACATTAACATGTTCACAGTATTCTGTAAATAAAATATAAATGCATGATTAACCGTTTCTTTTCTTGATAAAATTTGAAAAATGTAATGTGTAATTTAATGCATTACTTTTGTAAAGTAATTGTAATATAATGCATTACTTTCAAAAATTGAAGTAATTGTAATTGTAATATAATGCTAAATATTCAAATGTAATTGTAATATAATGCATTACATCGCAATGTAATTGGCCCCAAGCCTGATTTACTGTTAAATTATTTTCTGCATATGCGCATTTCGACAACTTGTGTCTCATCAGTGCTAATCAAACAAAAAAATTTGGAAGTGCATTAACCGAAAAAACATGTTAGAGCTGGCAGAGAACAAATAACCAAAAGGCTCTAAATAGAAAATCCAAAATTCAGGTGAGGACAGGAATGTGCATGAGAGAGATACTCCTTAGTTTTAAACATAATTTTGCAAAATTCAGATAGTGCAAGTTTCAATACAATCGGTTTTCAGGTCAGCACCGATGCAGACTGCTGGGTTGGTGAATACCCCTGGGACTAACAGTCCACCAGCAGAGGGATGCACATCGGCCCAGTGAAAATAAATAACAAAATACCGAAGTTACTGTTAATTTGTTTTCTATATGTGCTTATTTCGAAAACTTGTGTCTCACCAGTGCAGATCACATCAAAACATTTGGAAGTTCCTTCACAGAAAAGACATGTAAAAAGCTGACAGAGAACTAATAACCCAAAAAGACTAAATAGAAAAGCCAAAATTGAGCTAAGGACAGAGCTATGCATGAGGGAGATTCTCCTAAGTTTAAAACAAAATGTTGCAAAATTAAATATTATAAAATGACCATCTGAAGATAAATTTCAATGTGTTTATAATGTGATAAATAGACATGAAATGCTTAATGAATTTCGGGTTAAAATAAATGTAATTGTCATAACCGAAACAGTCTATAGCCACGAAAGTATAAAACAAGACAGGGGGAACACGACTTAAGACGAAGAACAACAATAAAACTGTGTTTCACTTTCTAATTTTACCATGTGATTGTAAAAATTCTGTCCATGTGTATTTACTTTATTTCCCTTTATTGGTTCATATAAAAATAAATAAAAAATACCAAAGAGAACACGACTTCATAGGATAGCAAAATAAGCTATATAATGCCCCATTGATGTCAAATAAGATGATTTTGGTGTATATATTCTTCTTCGTTTTACAAATTGTAGTTATTAGCGCACTCGCTCTACGTAAAATTATTTCGGAAGAAGTAGAAATACGAAGACAGAAGATTGAGATGTCCTATTGTCTCTGCGATGACAACTCTTGAGTTAATCATAACAAAAAAAAGATGAATATTCCGTCGCAAAGACAATCTGTTACTTTCAGCAGTAACTTCAGTCACGGCACGTATGTGTTATGATCTCATGTTCACTTACTCCATATCCTTTCGTAAAATATTTAATACAGGAGTTTGTCTTTTAATGCAGTGCGGAGTTCGTAAAACAATTCCCCGTGTTAGAAATGTATGTGGTCTTAAGTGGTACTTGTACATGAAATTATATCTCATATGTACACTTTGTTGAATTACTATTATCAAAGTTTGTGTAAATTATAAAACCTAAGGTTTAACTCCCTCCATAGTAGTTTTGTCCTTAGCTATATTTGGTATTACTGAATTTTTGGATTTCGTTTAGTTTTATGCATTTTAAACATATTTTTGTAGTTTGAGTTAATGTATGTGTTATGATCTCATGTTCACTTACTCCATATCCTTTCGTATAATATTTCAGGGAATCAAAAAAAAATGGAATCAAATATTTCGGAGATCAAATTGGTGAAAACGACTCACCTTATAAAAACACTTGTTAAAAGTATGGATGATAAGTAGAATTCAAAACAAATAGTGGTCTTGGAGACTTTCAGGAAATGTACCAAACTTGAATCAAGTATTTCTGAAATCCAACTGGAGAAATTTCTGAAATCCAACTGGATAAAATGATTGTCCTAATCGAAACAAATCCTAAAAATAAGGTTGCAAGCTAGAATTCAAAAATATAATTAGTCTTTGAGACTTTTTGAAAATATACAAAAATTGGAATCAAGTATTATTGAAGTCAAATTTGTTAAAATGATTGTTAAAATTGAAACAAATCTTTAAAATATTATTGCTAGGTAGAATTTCCAAAAAATAAGTGGTCTTTGAGACTTTCAGTAAATTTACGAAATTGGAATAAGATATTTTTGAAATCCTATAATTTAAATTAATTGACCTTATAAAAGCAAATGCTAAAAGTAAGGATACTAGGCAGAATTACAAAAATAACTGGTCTTGAGATTTTCAGAAAAATTAACAAAATTTGATTCAAATATTTTCATGATTTTGGAAAGAAATCCAATTGTTGAAAATGATTGTCCTAATCGAAACAAATCCTCAAACGGGTTTGCTTAGTAGAAATTAAAAAAAGGTTGCTAGGTAGAAATAAAAAAAGGCCTTCGAGAAATCTACCAAAATTGGAATCAAGTATATTTGAAATCATATTGGTGTAATACATGATACCCAAGTTACTGTGAATTAAGTTTCTGAATATGCTCATTTCAAAAACTTATGTCTCTTCAGTGCAGATTAAATCAAACATTTGGTAATCCATACACCAAAATTCGAGTATAAGCTCAGAGAACAAATTACGCATAGGATCTAAAAGGGTAAGCCAAAATCAGCTAAGAACAGAACTATTCATCAGGGAGATTCTTCCTAGATTTCAACAAGATTTTCATAAATACAAAAATACTAAAGTTGCATAATGGACGGTAAAAAGTTGTTTTGCTGTACACGTGTTTCAAGGAGTAACCTCTCATCAGCAGCATAAGAATCAAATCAAGTGGAAGGCCTTTGTCCAAAAGTAGTAAAAAAGAAGTATTTAGGTATTGCAAGTTTTCAAATAAAATCGATTTTTGGGCCAATGCCGAAGTATTGCTTACTTGATTGGTGAATACTCTCGAAGACAAACAGTAACGGTCCAGTGTTGAAAAAGAACATACTACCGAATTTACTTTCTGCATACGCGCATTTCGACAACTAAGGTCTCTTCAGTGCAAATCAAATCAAAACATTTGGAAATCTATAACCGCAATACGATTAAAATCAGTGAGAACAAATAACCAATAGGATCTAAAAAGGAAAGCCAAAATCAGCTAAAGATATTATGGGCGTGGAATGAATAATAAAACATAGGTAATCAACGATTACAAAGCTCGCCTCGTTAACCGATCTTGGCACCATGCTAACCTACCATCAAATATAAAAATGCTATTACAATAAATGTAACTGTGATATAAACTGAGAATAAATTATTTAAAGACAATGAAGAAGAAAATTTAGATCAAATTAACTGTTTTGCTCGAATACAGACCTAAAATCTATGATGCATTTGCAAGATTAGAGAAGACTACAATGAACAGGTATGAAGTCACACGTAAACTTGAATGCAAGTCATTACAGCAAAAAATGCAGATAAATTTGACCTAATATTGCCTGGATGCTCACCTAAGATATAAAAAAATCAACGGTTTTGTTGCAAATTTGCATGATCCTTACATAGATAGTGAAAGATCAGATCTAACTCCAGATGCGATTTTGAAAGTAAGTTTACCCGGAAGCTTACTAATCGTCCGAGATGCAATCATTTACAAGGTGAGATGATTCTACTCACAAAAAGTTGAACCTGTCAATTTTGGTAGTTAAGTCGGATCTAGTCATGAAGAAAAAAATTTTTGCTGTCAATTGGGAAACAGATATCCCATAGCGGTCAAAAAAATAGATTTTAACTGACAGGACTTGGAATATAATGTCCCTTAGAATTTATCATATAGAGGCCGCATACCACTTTTAAAACAGTCTCTCTTTTAGAAGCCCTGAAAATGCTACGAAATTTATATTCATGTTTCGCTACATGGACTAAGGGGTCCATTTTTTGTTGAACTGGAAGTACACGTCTTACAGGACTGAAAAAAAGACGTTCCTTATAATCTATCATATAGAGGTTGTAAACAAATTTTGAAATCAATCCCTCTTTTGAAAGCTGTTAAAAATGCATCGAAATTGATGTTTCACTTCATTTCGTAACTATGTTCACATCTCCTTCAAAGGGGATATAAAAAGTAATATTCACAGAGCCACGAAATTGATGTTTAAACTATGAGAAACAGGAGGTTTTGACTCTACGGTGTAATTGATATCCCTATGGTTTTTAATTGGGTCCGCATGTAGTTACTCAAAAGGTAGTAAAAGACCAAGTTAAGACCTAAAAACAGACTATAATGCAACTTTTACCAAATCACGTAACCGTGCAACTGATATTAAGGTTTTTAAATAGAAGCAGACGGCAATCTTTCTATTCTATAAATTAGCTAGTTTTATGATGTTATTACAAACCCTGATATTCTGATTCGAATGTGAAAGTAACCCGCAACGTTTTTAAAGTAATTCTACAAGGGAGCCCAAAATAATTATAGGCACACATAAAAAGGGCCATGGTCGCCTTTTTACGCAAAATGATCGACGATGCCGTATTACAAATTAAAGGTATTTTCTGAAGATGTTGCATCTCGTAGGTTATCCTACTAATCTATGATGAATATTTGGTCATATGCGTGATCGATGTATAGGGTTTTTGTATTCTTGAGCCTAAAAAATGACATTTTTTCACAATTTGCACTTTTTGACCAAAAGTGGCGATAATGCACGTGCTCAAGGGACTGACTTTCTAACTATAATGAATATGATGTCGTATAATCAATATAACAAAACTTGTAATTTAAAGAATAAATATAAAAACTTGAAATCTATTTTGCAGGCATTATTTTTAACATTTATACAACGAGTTAAGAAAGAGCATATGGTAAAAATATTGATTTTATAACTATACCAGAGGCTCTAGAGAGCCTGTATCCCTCACCTGGCCCTTGATGAACACAGACATTTTATGCTAAAGAGCCCATAGTTTCAATATGCCCAAGTAGACCTCTGTTACTGTTTCCCATAGGGTTAAATGTTCAACTATGTTCCCTGCTGGTAGCCATCATGGAAGAGTGAACCTGAGAAACAAATTCTTTGCAGGGGCCACATAAAGACTATTGTGACCATGTTTGGTTACATTGGCTCACCAGTTTCAGAGGAGAATATCTTTGATTGTATTTTCCAATGGGGTCCAATGTAAAAAAAAAAACAATGTTCCCACTGGCCGCCATGTTGGATATAGTGCGGACCCGAAAAACACATTTTTTGCAAGGGACCACTAAAGGACTATTGTGGTCATGTTTGGTTCCAATTGGGTCAGTTGTTTCAGAGGAGAAGATTTTTGAAAGCTTTCCCATATGGTCTAATGTTAAAACTATGTTTCCCACTGGCAGCCATCTTGAAGTGTCAACCTGAAAAAAAAAACTTTTCAGGGGTCACTTAAAGACTATTGTGACCATGTTTGGTTCCATTGGCTCACCAGTTTCAGAGGAGAAGATTGGGTCCAATGTAAAAACTATGTTCCCACTGGCTGCCATGTTCGATAGAGTGCAGACCTGAAGAACACCTTTTTTGATCACCAAGGGGCTATTGTGGCCTTTGTATCCAAATTGGCTTAGCAGTTTCAGAGGAGAAGATCTTTGAATGTATTTTCCCATTAAGTCCAATGTTAAAACTATGTTCCTGGCTGGCAGCCATGTTGGATATAGCGCGGACCTGAAAAACACTTTTAGCAGGGAACCACCAAAGGACTTTTGTGGCCAAGTTTGGTTCAAATTGGCTATTAAGTAGTTTCATAAAAGAAAATCTTTGATTGAGTTTTCCTGTAGGGTTCAATGTTAAAACTATGGCGGCCATCTTGCATATATATAGTTCGGACTCGAAAACACATTTTTTGCAAGGGACCACTAAAGGACTATTGTGGTCATGTTTGGTTCCAATTGGCTCAGTGGTTTCAGAGGAGAAGATCGTTGACAGTTTTCCCATAGTTTCTATTGTTTAAACTATCTTTCCCGCTGGCAGCCATCTTGGATATAGCGGGGACCTGAAAAACACCTTTTTTGCAAGGGACAATCCAGAGACTATTGTTGCCATGTTTGGTTTTAACTGGCTCAGTTGTTTCAGAAGAAAAGACTTTTTAATGTGTCTTCCCATAGGGTCCAATGTTCCCGTGGTGGCCAAGTTGGATATAACACGGACCTGAAAATAAAACACGTTTTTTGCAGGTGACCACCAAAGGACAATTATGGCCAAGTTTAGTTCCAATTGCCTCAGCAGTTCGAAAGGAGAAGATCTTTGAATGTGTTTTCCCATAGGGTCCAATGTTAAAAATAATGTTTCCCGCTGGAAGCCATGTTAGAAAAAGTGCGAACCTGAAAAGCACCTTTTTTGCAGGAGACCACCAAAGGACTATTATGGCCATAGTTGGTTCCAATTGGTTAAGTAGTTTCAGAGGAGAAGATCTTTGAACGTTTTTTTCCCGTAGGGTCCCATGTTAATAGGAAAAATGAAAGGATATGGAGTGACTATGTTTCCTGCTGGCAGCCATGTTGGATATATCGCGGACCTGAAAAACACCTTTTTGCAGGGGACCACCAAAGCACTATTGTGACTAAGGTTTGGTACCCATTGGCTAAGTAGTTTCAGAAAAGAAGACCTTCGAACATGATTTTCCATAGGGTCCAATGTCTAAACTATATTTCCCGCTGGCGGCCATCTTTGATATAGCACGGACCTGAAAAACACCTTTTTTGCAAGGGACCCACTAAGGACTATTGTGGCCATGTTTGGTTCCAATAGGCTCAATATTTTTAGAGAAGATCTTTGAATGTGTTTTCCCATGGAGTCAAATATAAAAAATAATTTTTCCCGCTGGCAGCCATGTTGGAAATAGCGCGAACCTGAAAAACATCTTTTTTAAGGGTACTACCAAAGGACTATTGTGGCCATGGTTGGTTCAAATTGATAAGGTAGTTTCAGAGGAAAAGATCTTTGAACGTGTTTTCCCATGGGGTTAAATTTTAAAACTATGTTCCCCATTTGCAGCCATGTTGGATATATTGCGAACCTGAAAAACACCTTTTTGAAGGGGACCACCAAAGGACTTCTGTGGCCAAAATTGGTTCCAATTGGCTCAGCAGATTGAGAGAAGATCTTTGAATGTTTTTCCCGTAGAGTCCAATGTTAAAACTATGTTCCCCACTGGCAGCCATGTTGGATATATCGCGGACCTGAAAAACACCTTTTTGCAGGGGACCAACAAAGCACTATTGTGACTAAGGTTTGGTACCAATTGGCTGAGTAGTTTAAGAAAAGAAGACCTTTGAACATGATTTTCGATAGGGTCCAATGTCTAAACTATGTTTAATATAGCACGGACCTGAAAAACATCTTATTTTGCAAGGGACCCACTAAGGACTATTGTGGCCATATTTGGTTCCAATAGGCTCAGTATTTTTAGAGAAGATCTTTGAATGTGTTTTCCCATAGGGTCAAATGTAAAAAATAATGTTTCCCGCTGGCAGCCATTTTGGAAATAGCGCGAAACTGAAAAACATCTTCTTTGCAGGGTACTACCAAAGGACTATTGTGGCCATAGTTGGTTTAAATTGATAAGGTAGTTTCAGAGGAAAAGATCTTTGAACGTGTTTTCCCATAGGGTTAAATTTTAAAACTATGTTCCCCACTTGCAGCCATGTTGGATATATTGCGAACCTGAAAAACACCTTTTTTTGAAGGGGACCACCAAAGGACTTTTGTGGCCAAAATTGGTTCCAATTGGCTCAGCATATTGAGAGAAGATCTTTGAATGTGTTTTCCCATAGGGTCCAATATTAAAGCTATGTTCCCCGCTGGAAGCCATGTTGGATATAGCGAAAAACACATTTTTGCAGGGGACCACTATAGGACTATTGTTGCCAAGTTTGGTTCTAATTGGTTAAGTAGTTTCAGAGAAGAAGATCTTTGAATGTGTTTTCACATAGCGTCCAAAGTTAAAACTATGTTTCCCGCTGGCGGCCATCCTGCATATAGCGCGGACCTGAAAAACATATTTTTTGCAAGGGACCACCCAAGAACTATTGTGGACTTTGTTTGGTTCAAATTGGCTCTGTAGTTTCAGAGGAGAAAATCTTTGAAAGTCTTTTCCCATAGGGTCCAAAACTTTGTTTCCGCTGCCAGCCATCTTGAATATATTGGGAACTGAAAAACATGTTTTTGCAAGGGACCATCCAAGGACTATTATGGCCAGATTTGGTTTCTCTTGGCTCAGTAGTTTCAGAGAAAAAGATCTTTGAATGTGTTTCCCATAGGCTCAAATGTTTAAGATGTGTTCCCCGCTGGCGCCCATGTTCGATATATCGCAGACCCGAAAAAACATCTTTTTTGCAAGGCACCACCCAAGGACTTTTGTTGCCAAATTTGGTTCCAATTGGCCCATTAGTTTCAGAGGAGAAGATATTTGAATGAAAAGTTTACGCTGAACGGACGGACGGCGGACGCAAAATGATGGCAAAATCTCATCACCCTGGCATTATCCAGGTGAGCTTATAAAATAGAGAAAATGTGCCCTTTCTCATATATTATAGGAAATAAGAGTATTGCGGACACCCATATAATATAAAATTGAGAAAATACGCCCTTTCTTATGTATTTAAGGTTAAATTATAGGAAAAATCAGTATTGCTGACACTGATATAATATAAAATAGAGAAAGGGTACCCTTTCTTATATATCTAAGGTCAAATTATAGAATATCAGTATTGCGGACACCGGTATGATATAAAATAGAGTAAATGTGCTCTTTCTTATGCATTTCAGGTTCAATTATAGGAAATATCAGTATTGCAAACACAGATATATTTCAAAATAGAGAAAATGTATCCTTTCTTATACATTTAAGGTTCAATTATAGGAAATATCAGTATTGCAGACACAAATATAATATAAAATAGAGAAATGTGCCCTTTCTTATACATTTAGGGTTCAATTATAGGAAATATCACTATTGGGGACACTGATGTAATATGAAATAGAGAAAATGTAACCTTCTTATACATTAAAGGTTCAATTATAGGAAAAAGCAGTATTGAAGACAGCAATTTAATATAGAGAAAATGTGCCATTTCTTGTACATTTAAGGTTTAGTTATAAGAAATATCAGTATTGCAGACACCTATATAATATAAAAAAAGAGAAAATGTGCCATCTCTTGTACATTTAGGGTTCAATTATAGAAAATATCAGTATTACGTACACCGGTTTAATATAAAACAGAGAACATATGCCCTTTCTTATACATTTAAGTTCAATTATGGGAAATATCAGTATTGTGTACAGTGATATAATATGAAATAGAGAAAATGTGCCCTTTCTTATACATTTTGTACATTTAAGGCTCAATTATAGGAAATATCAGTATTGCAGACACCGATATAATATAAAAAAGAGAAAACGTGACCTCTCTTATACATTCAAGATTCAATTATAGGAGATCAGTGGCTGATCCAGCGGGGTGCCAAGGTGGCACGTGCCTCCCGGCACAAGTGACAATATTTTTTTGTTGAAATTGAGGTTCAACCTTTGAACTTCAGTACAAATTGTAAATAATTGGTCTCCATAACCATTTAAGTATTTATCTTTATTAACTTATCAGGTTGTTTGTATAACAATGACTGACAAGACAAAGATCACAGATTTCTTCAAAAACCAACATCAAAGAAAAGCTTTGTTTATTTAGTATATTTCTTAAAACAAATTATTAAAAATGCCATAATTAGGGTACCTTGTCATGACTGGATAAATTAATGACACTTTTATAACCACGTACCTGTAATTCTAATTTTTTGAACATTTAATAATTAGATGATTTTAAAAATAAGTTGAAGTGCTAAAACCTAAGACTGCATAATTCTAAATGTTTAAATTTTATTTCGCTTCCATCGTTTTGTTTTTGGTACATTCAGTAATTGTAACATTTCGACAATCTATGTGTCATCAGCACGGATCACACATAAAGGAGGGGACAGACCTTTTTAGGGATGCCGGGATTGGAAGTTTTTAAGCTCTGGATTTGGGATTTCTATCATTTAATCCCGGGATTTTGGGAAATAAATGCACCAGAAATCGGGATTTCATCAGTTGTAAGTTCCTTGTCATTCGGGATTTAGTAAAAATGCAGTCGGGTTTCCGGAATGAGAGCCCATCCGGTCCCCTTATAAAACTCTTAAGATAATGCTACCATTTCCTAAACAGTAACACATTAAAATAATTGTGCTAAGAATATAAACTTCAAGGCGAATTTAGCAATTCTAAAGTCCCTTTACTTCTTAGGTTAGGTCATTATCTCCTGAAACCCCTTTTTTCTCCAAAACAAATGAATACAAATGTTACATACAGAGCAATTATTGTTATCGAAAAAACGTAACAAGCTTTCAGTTCAAGAGTTTGGTGATGACAGACCTAGGTTTCGCTTTGACAAAGACCTTTTTGATAATAAATAACTAAGTAACACAGGAAAATCTGAACTCATGAAAAATACAAACCGGATATTTCATTGCCGCTACCAAATTTTCTGGAAGAAATAGATCATTTCAGCACAGTTCGTTAGCCCGTTATCCAGGAATGTGCTACATTTTGTATTCACCACAGCTGGATGCAGCATTGTGTATGTGTTCTATTTTCAACTTACACTGAAAAGAGAGAGCATTTCAGGTGCGGTTCAAGACAATTTGAAAAAGGGGGTCCAATGAGAAGAGAAAGTAAGTATGACCCAGCGGAGCGAGACGCCAAATTTTTTTGGACGGGTATTTGTTAGTAAAATATCAGGATATTAGTTAAAAAATATATAACCGTCCAAAAAAGTAAAGTGGGTTTAAACCCCCCGGAACCCCCCATGAATCCGACTATGCTGGTAAAAAAATTGTAAAATTGAATTTATGTTGTGCTCCCTCCCCCGACACTCAGCACTCTGGATCCGCTCCTGGATATATCAGTATTGCGGACACCAATAGAAGATAAAATAAAGAAAGTATGCCCTTTCTTATACATTTAAGGTTAAATTATAGGAGATATCAGTATTGCAGACACTGATATAATATGAAATAGAGAAAATGTGCCCCTCCTTATGCATTTAATGTTCAGTTATAGGAAATATAAGTATTAAGTATTGCGGACACCAATATGTTATAAATAGAAAAAATGTGCCCTTTCTTATACATTTAAGGTTCAATCACTACAGCAGAAGAAATCATTAAAATTCCATGAAATATCCATTAAAATACCATTATTTTGCCATTAAATGTCATAAATCCATTAAAACTACCCATTATTTTTTGTCAAAAAACTAAATAATGGTTTTGTAAAATATGCCATTAAAATAAATATTAATGGTATGAACTAAATAAAATACCATTAATTAATTATTAAATTGACTGAATAATTTCTCTTTCCATTAGATTAATGGGTATTAAAATAATAATGGGCATTATTTACTGTAGAAAAAAGTAATGGTCATTAAAACAGACACACATATCAAATTAATGACCACTAAATCAAATCTAAGTCAATTTCATGACCATTATATTAACTGTTTATAATTTGATGGTTGTTATTTAATAATTACATTTCATGAACATTCATTTAAATTCCGTCAGTTTGATAGGTGAACATCGATCACGTGGCATATCAATGTGAAGTTGCAATTCCCATGAAACACATTTGACCACGTGTTCACGTGGCGGATGAATTTGTTAAAATAGAATCCCAATGTACATGATGTACTTCCCTGTAAATAAAGTTGTTTTTTTTTATATTTCGGGTTTAAAATGTAATTATAAGAACTGAATGCATTATTTTGAAGTTTCATAGGGAGACTGGGCGCACTTAATTTATATATTAATGCCCATTAATTGACATGATTTATATAATAATGCCCATTTCTGTACATAATTTATATATTAATGCCCATTATTTGACATGATGTATATATTTATGACTATTAATGGACGTAATATATGAATTAATGCCCATTACTATACATGATTAAAAAATTTGTTCGCCTCACCTAGCTATTACATGAATCAATACTATTTTTTTTTCCTGTTGCTAACAACTGCATGGAGATAAATAACAAAATACCGAAGTTAGAGTTTATTCATTTTCTGCATATGCGCATTTCGACAACTTATGTCTCATCAGTGCAGATAAAACCAAAACATTTGGAAGTCCATTGACCGAAAAACATGTTAAAGCTGACAGAGAACCAATAACCAAAAGGATCTAAATAGAAAAGCCAAAATTCAGCTAAGGAAAGAGCTTACTCCTTTGTTTTAAACAAAATTTTGTATAATTAGATAAATCTTCAATAGAATGACAGTAAAATGTTTGATATTCATGATGCCCTAATTGTACATTTCAATAGTGCATTAAAAAATAATATATCCTTCCTTTTACCATTATTTTACCACAGTGAACTCTAAAAATAAATGTCGTATACAAACATTGCACTCTGAATAAATATATAAATCCGGGTTTTTTTTTCTTTTTTTATTTGTTGTTGTTGTTGTTGTTTTTTGTTTTTGTTTTTTTGTTTTTTGTTTTTTTTGTGTTTTTTATTGGGGGTCATGTTTTAACACTGCCAGATAAATTTATCATGATTATTATTTTCCATCCATATCCATGTACTTACATTATGCATTTCATGTGTAAATAACCTTAGGCCAAAACTATGCTTGTTTGAATTCAAATCCTTTGAACAAATAAGGTAGGCAGCTAGCCTGGTAGGCAAAGTCATTTTATTATTTAAAATCATTTTATCATATTTATATAGACACTTATTGGGAATATATTTTACTTTAAAATTGTTCAACCCAAAATATGATATTTACTAGCATTTTGCCAAAAAGTACTAATAAGATATGTTAGGGTAGGTAGAGGAAATAGGGGATAAGGAAACCTTAAACAGACATATTTCTTGGCATTATATCCATATTGAAAATAACTTACGTTATGAATTTCTATGAAATAAACTACTATTCATAGTAATATTTTTTTTTTGCCTAGCGCTTAAATCAATTCGTAAAAACATCTATTATTCAATGACGTATGTGCGGTAAGGACCTAAATCTGTCAATACATGTAGTAAATTTTAAATGAAAGAAAATCTAGAAAAATCTAGAAAATCTATCTGAATTCCCTGCAAAATTCGTTCTTTTTGTTTTGTTTTTTGTTTTTGATACCCCCTTTTGGCCTCTTTAAAAAGTCAATTGGTATTGATTTATCTATTTAAACGTTTTAAGTACCTACAGAAAAATAATTTAAAATTACAAGCATTTTTTTACTATAGACCCTTTTTGAGCCTCTTGTTTAATGGAATTTAATTGTTTGATTTAATGTAAGACACATACAGAAAAATGTGCATCAAAATCTGACATCTGACAAAAAAGTTTTAAAAAACTTCTTTTGTTCTTTTACAACCCCCTTTGGGCCTCTTTTTAAAAAAAACCAGTAAATCCTACATCAAATCAGTCAAAATACTTCAACTGTGCAATCTAATTATCAATAAAATAAAACAAAGCCCATCTGAATACAATATATTATTCAGTCAAATACGCGAAAACCAATAACGGTTCTGTTTCGTTGTTGGGGGAATTTACAACAACAAGGAACAACGGCAGTAGAATACCGAAGGAACAAAGGAGTGAAATTTACAAAAATCGACGTCCAAAGGCATGGCCAAAACGAGAACACAGAAAACAATGACGTCAGACACTAAACAACGACGCTAGACAGACACACAGCACAGAAATAGAATCACAACATTCAAAACAAAGCACTCACAGTGTGAACTCCAGTGAAACTGAGAGTGACATCAGGTGCTCCGGAAGGGTAAGCAACCGTCACACCGTGAGTGGGTCAATCCAGGAAAATGTCAAAGTCGGTAGTCAAATCCGGGAAGACGCGAATCTAGCTGAAAATGTCCACTTTCATTTAGGATACTGACACGTCATATCTTTCGATGATGTTATGGTGACGGCCATAGAATTTCTTGAGGGATGAAATTAACATAGGTTGAACAAATCCCTGACTAAGCAGCTTTTGGGACAGTGTTTTTGCTCTGTTCAAAAAATCACTGTACAAACTACACGCTCGACAGTAACGAAAGTGATTTCCGGTTAACTAGACCTGCAGACGACAAGAAGCCAATTACACTGTGCCAATTTTTTGCTGAAAATGGACGTTTTGGAACAATTCAAACATTCAGAAATGATATTTAGATAAGTATAAATCATTTGTAGATATGTATAAGAACGAAAATCAAATTATCAATACCATTCGGTGATTTTTCACTCGGACTGATCTTGACGACAGTTGTGCCCTATTCTGATTTTGATTCCTCATCGACCTTGATAAATTACAACTTGCTGTTGTCTCCAGGGCTCGCTAGACTTGAAGTGTGTCACATTATTTTGACCAAAGTCATTTTCTTTATTCAGAATTAACTTTTCTTTTATACGTAACGTTTAAGACTCCCGAGTTTATAAAAACAGACCCGAGTGGGACACGAAACTCGTTTTGATATTCTACCTTCTTTTGTACTATTTTAATGCTGCTGATGAGAGGTTACTCCTTGAAACACATGTACAGCATAACGAAATTTACTTTTTTCATGCGACTTCGGTATTTTTTGTATTCTGAATTAACACTTACACATTGATCCAACATTAAGAATGCGGGACACTGGATTAGTCTAATAAAAATCTCAAAACAGGTTTTCTCTTATTAAACAAATACGTTTTTTTTGTTATCATGGTTATCAGGCTTTGAAAAACAGGCTAAATCATGTATTTTATAGAGTCATTTACAATGTCTTACAAAATGTTTATTAATAGTTTTTGTTTTATTTATTAAATTATAACGTCACAATGAAAAAGGCAGACAAAAGGATGTTTGGCAATAAAATTGAGTCAATTTCACACCCAATTTGTATATTACAATATATATGCAAATGGAATAATTGTCGATCTACCTTAGATATTTAATAGACATCATCACATTATGACGACCCGGGTCACATTACTTCGCAGTCTTTTATGTCAAATTTGTAAATTTACCAATCCAACATTTACCTGCAACCACGTTCTATAGATTCTTCATTCTCCCTCTTCTGCTCCCAAGAGTGTATGAATACCTTTTTTTTGTGGCACGGTACTTTGTGTAAACTTATATTTTTCAGGTTCCCTGTCAGGATATGTACAGTGTGCTGTCCATTTTAAGAGAAAACACAGTAAACATTACAGAACCAAGTTCAATACCAGATAAGCACTTTTTACCATGCTTTATTTGCCGTGACCAACATCCAATTGAAGAATTGACATTGTAAGGAAATGGGTATGTCTTGGTCACATCATACGAAAACAAACAACAAACATCACCCACCCAGAAGTCTCTTTCTTGGCCCTACAATTGCAAGGAAATAGGAAGTGATTCTATCTAGGATTCACCTGGCACAGAGAACCAGAAGCAGACCTGAAGTTCACATGAGGGCACCTGAGGCATTGTTGGAGAACCGTCGTTGATGCTAAAAGAGGAGCTTAAAGTTTTAGTAACAGACTATCAACATACTTTTATGTGCCCATCTCGGGGGTTAATTGGAGTATTTTGGAAAAACAAGTTTTAGGCTTAGTGGGAAGGGTTCACACATTTATTTTTACAGGATGTCCATGGAATTCAGTTTCATTTCATTTTCATTTAGTGTGTATGATTGCTATTACCATACTACTTTCATTAATCAAGTAAATACTATACAAGGAGGCATACATTTTTATTTAACAAAAATTTATTTTGACACTAGATAACACATTTATAATATTGCAACTTCAGCAAAGACACCTAGCAAAAAGAAATCAATATGAAGAACTCAGTGTCAAAAATTAAATTCTAAAAAAAACTTGATTATTTATTTTCATACCTGGTATTTGAAAATTGTTGATGTACACTTTAAGGGAGGGTGGAGGGTTTGCAAAAGTGTGCGTCTTTCACACTTTGGAAAATGGTTGATAAATATGGAACACCCTTAAAAGCACTGTACTTTATATGGAGGTTTCATGTTGTTGGTAAGAGTTTTTTGTAGGCAGTTGTTCATTAAAAGGGACTCCACTCATGCAGATTTGACTATATTGTTGATGCATTTTTGATTTTCAACAAGATATAAACATAAGTACAAAGCGCATTAAAGTTTTTCTACAGGATGACAAGTACATGTGTTAATGTCAGTTGTTTGAGTATCGTGCCATTTAAGTGATTATGACCATTGGAACTACAAACACCAGGTATTTAAGATGTTAATGGCCATTAAACCTTCAATTCAAGTTCTTAATGGCAATTAAATTGTTCTGTGTACCCATTACCTTTTTAATGGTCATCAAACAAAAATCAATTGTTATTTTAATGCCCATTAAAATACACCAGACAAAAAAAAATAAGTGTTGATTTAATGGCCATTAAATATGGCTTACAAAAATTAATTGATATTTTAATGGCCATTAAAATACAGCAAACAAAAAATAATGCACTTTAAAATACAGTAATGGCCATTAAATATCTTGAAAAAGTAATGGTGCTTTTAATTATGGTTACAATTAATGCCCATTAAACTTTCGGTAAAAGAATTCATGCCCATTAACCCCTATCTAAGAAAAAATAATAGCCATTCTATCCATTTAATCTAATGGCCATTACCTAATAAGTCCTGCCTATTAATGAAAAATTAATAGTCACAATTAATGGCCATTATTTCCAGTTCATGCCTTTTTTTAATGGTTAATATTAAACTTTTTAATGGTAAAGAAAATCAATTAAATGGACAAAGCCATTAAAATTATCCCATTAAATGTAACCATAATTAATAGACATAATTTAATGGGTATATTTCATGGTACATTAATGGGTATTCTTACAGTAGTGAAAAATAGGAAGTTTCAGCATTGCAGACAGAGGTATAATATCCAATAGAGAAAATGTGCCTTTTCTTATACATTTGAGATTAAATTAAAAGAAGTTTCAGTATTGCCGACACCGATATATAACACAAAATGGAGAAATATGCCCTTTCTTATATATTTAAGGTTCAGTTATAGGAAATTTCAGTATTGACACCGGTATAACATTGAATAGAGAAACTGTGCCTTTTTTATGTTTCAAACGTAAATTAAAGGAATTTTGAGTATTGTGGACACACGTATAATATAAAATAGAGAAAATATGCCCTTTCTTATATATTTAAGGTTAAATTATAGGACGTATCAGTATTGTGGATATAGGTATAATATAAAACAGAGAAAATGTGCTCTTTCTTATACATTTAAGGTTCAATTATAGGAAATAATCAGTTTTGTGGACACCGACATTATATAAAATAGAGAAAATATGCCCTTTCTTACACATTTAAGATTAAATAATAGGAAATATCAGTATTGCGGATACCGATATAATATAAAATAGAAAAAGTGTGCCCTTTCTTATATATTTAAGGTTAAATTATGGAATATCAGTATTTCAGACACCGATATAATATAAATAAAATAAATGTGCTCCTTCGTATACACTTAAGGTTTAATTATAGGAAATATCAGTATTGCAGACACCGATATAATATCAATAGAGAAAATGATTCATTTATATATATTTAAGGTTAATTTTAAGAAGCTTCAATATTGCTGACACCAGTATAAGATAAGATAGGGAAGGGTCTTTCTTATATTTTCAGATTTAAATTACAGGAATTTTGAGTATTACGGAAACAGGTATAATATAATTTGGAGAAAATGTGCCTTTTCTTATATATTTAAGGTTAAATTAAAGGAAGTTTCAGTATTGCCGACATCGAGATATAACACAAAATGGAGAAAATATGGCCTTTCTAATATATTTAAGGTTAAATTATTTGAAGGTTCGGTATTGCGGACAACGATATAATATAAAATAGAGAAAACATTCCCTTTATTTTATATATTTTAGGCAAAATAATAGGACGTTTTAGTATTGTGGACACCAGTATAATATAAAATCGACAAAATGTGCACTTTCTTATATATTTAAGGTTAAATTATAGGAAATTTCAGTATTGTCGACACCGGTATAGCATTAAATAGAAAAAATGTGCCTTTTTATGTTTTCATAGTTAAATTCAAGGAATTTTGAGTATTGTGGAAACAGGTTTAATCTTAAATAGACAAAATATTCCCTTTTCTGATATATTTCAGGTTAAATTATAGGAAATTTCAGTATTGCAGAAATAGGTATAATATAAAATAGAGAAAATGTGTTCTTTCTTATACATTTAAGATTCAATTATTGGAAATAATCAGGATTGTGGACATCGATATTTTAGAAAATAGAGAAAATATGCCCTTTCTTACATATTTCAGGTTAAATCATAGGAAATATCAGTATTGCGGACACCAATATACTATAAGATAGAGAAAATGTGCCCTATCTTATATATTTAAGGTTTAATCATGACATATCAGAATTGCATTCACCGGTTTAACATAAAATAGAGAAAATGTGCCCTTTCTGATACATTTTAGGTTCAATTATAGGAAATATCGATATTGCGGACACCAGTATAATATAGATGGAGAAAATATGCCATGTCTTATACATTTAAGGTGCAGTTATAGGAAGCTTCAGCATTGTAGTCAGAGGTATAATGCTGAATAAAAAAAATGGGACTTTTCTTATATTTCTAGAGTTAAATTATAGGAATTTGACTACTGTGAACACCTATATAATATAAAATACAGAAATTGTGCCTTTTCTTACGTGTATTTGGTTCGATTATAGCATGTTGCAGTATCGCGGGCACCCATATATATCCACAATGCTGAATTAAAAATAAATCTGCTCATGCGTGGTTGTGGCTGTTTTTCGGCACTTTATTTATTTTATCCCATTTAAATTGTTTTATTATTATTATCATTATCATTATTATTATTATTATTATTATTATTATGGTTGTTGTTGCTCACAAGCTAAGAATGTATATTTGAATATATGTCCTTTTTTCAGTTTTTGCCAATTCTAATTAAAAAGGTCATTTTATGATATTGTTAGGGAAAAGTGGAGAAAGTTACACTAAAGACATTTGTAAATTAATGTCTCTGGTTACACTGATGTCAAAATTAAACAAAATGCTGTATCATATGGAAAACAGATTATATTTTTACAGTGTTTAAAACAATGACATAAAACAATCAATTCATCACATTTATCTACACTGTGAAATTTTAAGACTCTCGACTTTTATTGCATGCTCATATTTTTTATTTCGAGTTCGTTACATTAAAATATATAAGATTATTTAACCGACACGATGCACATTACACGATACACGCTACCCGATTGAGAATTTAGTTGTGTCCTTTACTAGAAGGTTGGGGTATCGACATGTTGTTAAGGTGTTATGTCATTCAACGCAATTATCGCGTTGTTTCTATCACATTTTCTTTTAACAACCGATTTATACCCCAGCAATGAAACGAATTATGGGATATATGTAATCACGTTCTATCACGTTCTATTTTACGACAAATTTATACCTCAAGGAAAAGAAGTTTGGGGGTTAAAGGTTTCAGCATGTCTGTCTGTCTGTCCGCCCGTCCGCACAAAAGATACTAATTTTGAGTAATCAACTCCCCTTGCAGCTCTTGAAACCTCAAACTTATATACATTAAACAGGCACATTTCTTATTTCGGTTGTGTATTGGATTTAACGTATAGTTGACGACAAATTGCTGTAGACTAACAATATTGTGTAATCTACTCTTCTTTAATTTTTAGCACATTTAAACACCTCCTAACAGATTGATAATCGAAATGATAATCAACATGTGTGTAAATTGATCTCAGTTGGCGATTGGTCAATCATACATGTCTTGTTCAGTTTCTAGAAAAAGAACAACCGGATGTTGATGAAATTAACACCAGCATCATTGTCTAGCGAAATGGTTTTTGCATTTTTATTACTAAGATAACTTAATTTATTGATAATATGTCATTTTTATCAAAAATACTACACTCAACATCCTTTCCGATGAATGGCGCAATGATACACATAGCAACGATGAAAGCAACAAAATGGCGGCATATTTGAGACTGGAGACTAAGGGAATTAGCAGTGACTTCGGTATTTTGTTATTTTTTACCATTTGGACGATGCCACTGCTGGTGGACTGTAAGTCCTCGATGATATTCACCAGCCCAGTAGTCCATTACTTCGGCTCTGGCCCGAAAACCGATTTGTTTGGAATATTGCAATATCTAAATTAGAAAATTTTGTTTAAAACTAGGGAGTATCTTACTCATGCAAAGCTCTGTTCTTAGCTAAGTTAGGCTTTCTTTTTACATCCTTTTGATTATTTGTTCTATATCAGACATGTACACGTTTCGATTTATGGATTTCCAATGTTTTGATTTTATCTGCACTGATGAGACATAAGTTGTCCAAACGGTCATATGCAGAAAGTAAATTTACAATTTCGGTACTTTGTTATTTACTTCAAATAAACTGAGAATAAATTGGAGAAAAAATCTTTAACATTGTTTTCCGGTTTATAACGATATTTCTCTCATCTCGATAGTTAAAATTTCACATTTTAAAGTTCTCGGTAAACCTCGAACTTAAAAATGCGAAAATATAACTATCTCGATGTTAGAAATATACGTAATAAACTGGAAATAATGTTAGAGATTATATCTCTCTCGTGATCTGAACCGTGGCAGAGTGTTTCTATATACATGATATAAATTGAACATCGTTAACGCATTATATATTTTTTTTTTCAATTTAAGTTAGTCATTTTTGACAATGCTGAATGCACAGTTGTGTAATCAACTCATCTCGCAGCTTCTAACCAATAATGTAAAGAAAAAAAGGGAAACGGGGAATGTGTCAAAGGGGAGTAATAACAACCCAAAGCCACCATAAGATCTTCAATGAAAGGTAAGGAAACGCCACACCCAACGGCGGGTCGGAGTCGGAACCTAAATAAAGAGTTATTAAGCTCAGCGAAATAAACACCATCCTAGACTCCCATAGACATAAAGTAAACTAAGTAGAGAACAGACAAAACACACAAAGACTTAATAAATTTCCTGACCTAGGACAGACGCAAACCTGCTGCGGCGGGGTTAAACTAGTTTTACTGGGCCCAAACCTTCCCCTATATAACATAAATGTATATATTTATACATTGAACATTCTCTCCTCCTATCTCAATTAAATTTTATTATTATGATTTTTTCCAGATTTTATAGATAGATGAAGTTTATTATTTTTTGTTGCGATAGTATATAATCAGGGTAATTATTTTGTGTATTCCAATCGCTCTTCAACCCATTGTTCTGAACACTTTTTATACATAAAACAGTTGTACATCCTATTTTGATAACATTGCTTTCTAGATTCGACAGCTAGTTGAACTGAGCTATCCAAAACGACACTGAAATCGAATAAGGCATTTACTTTTATTGGCTCTATACTCAGTAATATTGACTTTCCAGTTGAACACATGTTTTGTATTGACTCATCCTATAAGATCACTGTACCCGATAAAATTATTGGAACGCATTTCAATTGGGCGGATTTTTAAAATGACGGTATTTTCAAGTTTAGCAATTGGGCGGAGAAGCCTTTAAAGTAAAATAGAAATTGATATACAGGAAATTTGGTAACATGACGCGAAAAGTTCATAAAAGTTGTGGGATACAGATTTCAAGCCCGAATAGACACGTGAATATGCAGTATTTCACAATGTATTACAAAAAAAGTCAATGTTCATTCCTTAGTCTGTGGGTGAAAAACATAGTAAGATATAGTGCTCATTTTAGTCTGCTTTTTAAAACGATGCTTACATGTAATTTGATCTCTATTTCAGAACGATATCTATTATCAAATACATGTTAAAATAAGATTACATATGTCCCATGTAGCAAAGATTCGTTTCTGAGAGTTTTCGTCTGACAATGTCCTTTTTGTTTGATAAGTTCGAACCTCAATCACTTAACACGGAGATATAACAAATAACTAAAAAATTCACATGAAAATCGGCATAAATGTTACTACAATTCTACCTTGCTAAGTGTTTTTGTTTCATTTATCTTTTCTGGCAAAGGAAATCCGCCTACTTGAAAAAAGTAAAATCCGCCCAATTGTAAATTATTTTGTGCCCAATTGAAAAAAATTTTCCGCCCACTTGAAATATAAATCCGCCCAATTGCAAAACTACCAATGATTGCTGGTCAGGTGGCGCATTGTTTGTGTGCAATAAACAAGATATGCATGAATGAACTTCAACTGTCACTGCAGAAATACATACTTATCATAATATTTTTCTGAATTTTTTCCCCAAAATTACTTCAATATCATATGTCCTTTAAGATAACGCTTTCTCGAGCAGGAATGATGAGTGCAAATGGATATAAATGCAGATATTGTCAGGCACGACCTAATTTCTTTATGAAAACCTTTTCTTGTGGAAATTTCAAACGTTTTACAGTGTTTTCCCATAGAAGACTCTTCCAAAGATAGCATATGATGATTCCAAGCTGCCATTAAGAGGACTTGAACATAAGATTAGGGTGTAGCAGTGGATTCGATTTTTGTAGCTGTACGCAGCGTTTACTGTAGGTCATACTTTAGAGCAACACCTTTTTTTACTGTTCTCATGGATGTAGTGAAGCTATCCGCATCGTTGGTCTAAAATTATTACGGGAATGGTTGTTTCCGCTTCATAATGGAAAAAGGATCCACAGAGTCAAAATATAAGCATTTTAATCTTGATTAAAATTTTTGAAATCGGTGAAAATACTTAAGTTATATAAATGCAAATACTTAACATTAATACTTCATTTTTACCCCCGTCACTCACAGCGAAAGAGAGATTCGGAGCTGCTCGATTCCGTCCTCAGTCGGGATTAACAGTTTTGTCGAAGTAAACAGTTTTATGTAATCTGAAAATACTAAAATCCCCCCAGTAGACCTAAACAGTAAATTTTACTATGTTGCGCACGTGCTTTTATTAAAAGCATTAGAATCAAATAATATGAGAAGCCATAATCCAAAAAAGTCAAAAGAAGTATTCATTACCGAAAATATCGAAATAGGAGACGAAATCCACTACCAAGGACATCCGCCGAGTGCAATACACTGAATGAAGCTGCTACAATTTTTAAGATAGAACAGTTAAATTTCCATAAAACGCGAATTAAATTGTTCATTTCCGACAAGTCTGACTACTGGACTCGTGAATTTCTTCTTGGAACCCTTGTCCAGCAGCACTGATATCGATTCGAGTGGTTTCAAAATCCAAAAAAATGCATAAAAAACAGTAATTTTGCATAATTGTTTTGAGCATATAAATCTGATTTAAAATGGACTATGTTTTAGAGGACGACCATTCAATTTTCGGTGGGGGATTTTGCTTAGAAAAATAATTAAAAAAAAAAAAAAATTATTTACGTGTTATTCTCTGGAAAATTATTTATTTCCGCCGTATCGCATCACTTTTTTTTATTTGTAACCCCACCCATCCCCCAAATCAAAATAAAAAATATGTAAAAGCTCATAAAGAATAAATAACCAATTAGATCTCAAAAGGAAAGCCAAAATAATTTAAGGATAGAGTTTTACAAGAGGGAGATACTCCATAGTTTTAACATTTTTTTTTAAATTTAGCGATTGCAAGTTTTTTTTTAAGTTTTAATATGGATTACAAAATATTGTGATTTGATCTGCGCTAAAGTGAAAAAAGTTGTCGAAATTCGCATATGCAGAAACCAAATTCGCAGTAACTTCGATATTTTGTTATTTACAACCACTGGACCGATGCATCTGCTGGTGGACTGTTAGTCCCGAGGGTATTCACCAACCCAGTAGCCAGTACTTCGGTGCTGTCCAGAAAACCGATTTAATTTACAAACTTGCAATATCTAAATTTCAGAACATTTTCTTAAAACTTAGGAGTATCTCCCTGTTGCAAAACTCTATCCTAAGCTTAGTTTGGCTTTCCATTTAAGATCCTATTGGTAATATGTTTACATATATTTCGATTGACTGATTTCAAAATATTATGATTTGATCTGCACTGATGAGACATAAGTTGTCGAAATGCATATATGCAGAAACTAAATTCACAGTTACTTCGGTATTTTGTTATTTAAGCAATGACACCATTATTTACTATAACCGCTGCCTCTACTGGTGGACTGTTAGTCCCCGAGATTATTCACCAACCCGGTAGCTAGTACCTCGGTGTTGGACCGAAAAACCGATTTTTCCTTTTGCAAATTATGTCTCTAGCTTATTTCGGCTTTCCTTTTAAGATCACATCGGTAATTTGTTCTTTATCAGCTTTTACACATATTTCGGCTGATGCATTTCAAAATATTTTGATTTGATCTGCACTGAAGAGACATATGCTGTTGAAATGCACATATGCAGAAACTAAATTCACAGTTACTGCGGTATTTTGTTATTAAATACTACTTGGTCGATGCTTCTGGTGGTGGACTGTTAGTCTCCGTTGGTATTCACCAGTACAGTAGCCAGTACTTCGGTGCTGGCTCGGAAACCGATTTTATTTAAAAACTTGCAATAACTAAATTAAAAAAACTTAAAACTAAGGAGTATCTAACTTTTGCAAAACTCTGTCTTTAGCTTATTTGGCTTTCTTTTTAAGATCTTATTGGCAATTTGATTTTTATCAGCTTTTACAAATATTTCAAGTTATTGATTTCAAAATATTTTATTTTGATCTGCACTGATGAGACATAATTAAGTTGTCGAAATGCGCATATGCCACTGGGTCGATGCTTCTGTTGGTGGACTGGTATTCCATCTGGGTTAACATTAACCTAGAAGCCAGTACTTCGGTGCTGTTCCGACACCCGATTTTATATAAAAACTTGCAATATCTTAATGTAGATAGACACTGTTGCGCTGCGCAATTCATTCGCGCATTAGAAAAATAATGAGTCGGATACGGGGTAGGTTTGAGTTCGGACCGGAATAGTAATTTGACGGCTATTCCTTTGAGACGTCATAATTGAATGACAGATGTGAAACGTCATATTTTGTTTACTTTACCGCGAATTAATTCCCTTTTGCCGTAAATAATGTTTAAATCGGAAACTTCGAAAAATATATCCGTTAGAGCATGGTGACATATACATTTTTTCATTGCAACAAATAAATTACAGCATTAACTTTCTGTTCATAAAAATACATCAAATTCTCATGGATAAAAAGTTCATTTCTATAAAGGTAAAAATTGCCTTTCCATATTTTCCCCGTGCATTCTATGTAAATATAAGTGAAAAAATGCTAAAACTGAGCAAATTTTGATCTCAATTCTAGAAAAAGCAAGCATGGTTACCTCTTCTTTTTATTACAGATTTCGGGTAAGTAGGATAAGTTCTTCAGTTGTGCCGACCTATAACAAAATCTCATCGATATGAATATCCTTAATTTCAGAAAATTGTGTAAAAACTAAGGAGTTTCTCCCTTTTGCAAAGTTCTGTCCTTCGCATATTTTTGCTTTTTTTTGAAGATCTTATTGGTAATTTGTTCTTAATCAGCTTTTACACATATTTCGGTTTACTGATTTCCAAATGTTTTGATTTCATCTGCACTGAAGAGACATAAGTTGTCGAAATGTGCATATGCAGTCACAGTAACTTCGGTATTATGTTATTTAATACCACTGGGCCAATGCCTCTGCTGCTGGACTGTTAGTCCACGAAAGAGTTCACCAACTTGGTAGCCAGTACTTCGGTTGAGATATTAAAAAAAACATTGCAATATTTTAATTTCAGAACATTTTCTTAAAATTTAGGAGTATCTCTCTCTTGCGAACTCTTTCCTTAGCTTATATTGGCTTTCCTTCTAAGATCCTATTGGTAATTTGTTCTCTTTCAGCTTTTACAAATATTTCAGTTTATGGATTACAAAATGTTTATATCTGATCTGCACTGAAGTACATAAGCGTATTAGTGCCATTGTTATATATTTTTATTTTACTGAAGAGACGTAAGTTGCCGAATTCGCATATGCAGAAACTGAATTCGTAGTAACTTCGGTATTTTGTCATAAGATACCACTGGGCCGATACCGGTGGTGGACTGTTTGTCTTCGAAGGTATTCATTAACCCTGTAGCCAGTACTTCGGTGCGGGCCCGAATACCGATTTTATTCAAAAAATTTCTTAACATTTTCTTAAAACTTAGGAGTAGCCCCCTCTTGCAAATTTCTTTCCCTAGCTTATTTGGCTTTTCTTCTTAGATCCATTTGGTAATTTTTTTTTATTAGCTTTACTCATATCTCGGTTTATGGATTGCAAAATGTTCTGCAACACTTGCAATATCTAAAACAAAACATTTTCTCAAAACTTAGGAGTATCTTTCTCTTGCAAATCTCTGTCCTTTGCTTTTTTTTTTGGCTTTCCTTGTTAGATTCTATTGGTAACTCGTTCTTTATAAGCTTTTACAAATATTTCGGTTTATTGATTTCTAAATATTTGATTTGATCTGCACTGACAAGTTGTCGAAATGTGCATATGCAGAAACTTAATTCGAGGTACTGCGGTAATTTGTCATTTTAATAAGACTGAGCTGATGCCAGTGGCGGTGCATTGTTAGTCTTAGAGGAGATTCCCCTCAGTTCAAAGCTACGGCGGTATTTTGTTATTTATAACCTCTTGGCCGATGATTTGCTGTAGGACTGCAATTCCCCTCGGGTGTTGAGCAACCCGGTAGCCAGTACTTTGGTGCTGCCCCCCCCCCCAACAAAACTGATTTTATTAAAAAAAACTTGCAATATCTTAATTTCAGAGCATTTTCTAAAAACTGAGGATTTTCTCCCTCTTGCAAAACTCTGTCCTTAGCTTTTTAAGAGCCTATTGGTAATTTATTCTTTATCAGCTTTTGCACATATTTCGGTTGATGGATTACAAAATGTTTTGATTTGATCTTCACTGAAGAGAAAAAATTGTCGAAATGCGCATATGCATAAACTTAATTCGAAGTAACTGTGGTATTTTGTCATTTTGATAAGACTGAGCTAATGCCTGTGGTGGTGCATTGTTAGTCTCAGAGGGTATTCACCAATCCAGTAGCCAGTACTTCGTTGCTGACCCTAAAACCGATTTTAATTTACAAGTAGGTGAGAACCGAAACGTCAGTCAAAGCAAGAAAACTCCACGAACAATGGCAACATTGAAAACACAAAGAAACAAGGACACAACACGATCAAGGGACAAAGAAGAAAAATGACACATATACAGATGAACAACGCGGACCCAATTAAAGTCATGGGCGAGATCCTTTGTATCGGCAGAGTAAGCATTTCCTGCCTCTTATAAGACACCCGCCGTGTTGAACATGCCTAATCCGATATTAAAGTCAATTTCAGTAGAGGAAAAACAAACTTTAGTTGTAAAAGGAAAGATCTGTTGTCATCCGGGAAACAGATATCCCATATAGCGATCAACAAGATCGTGATGTCGACCGTAAAACTTCTGTAGAGATGACTTTAAGTTTTTGATAACACACCCTTGCCGAAGTAGTCTCTTTGTAAGCAAGGAAGTTACGGACAACTTTTCTCATATCAGTGGTTTAAAAGTTAACTACAATAAATCAGAGCTAGCTCCACAATGGAAATTTATACCCATAACTTTTCACCGGGAATGATAATTACTTTAGATAAAATTAAAGTTTTGGGAATAACTTTACCTACTTATGGAAATATTGAAGATCTTATAAGTTTATACTTTGATTGATTGATTGATTGAATATTGCTTAACGTCTACTCAGCAATATTTCAGCTATATCAAGACGAGAACAAGTTTATTAATAGATAATCACTTTGGGGTATGGAAAGGGCCATGGGACGGGAAATTCTGACTGCCACTGGAAAAGTAGGGTGAAATCGTCAAGGGCGGGGAATTTAGCCTTGTAGCCGATCACTTACGGACCTCCCAAAAAAGAGCATGCTACAAGGGTTCTTTAACGTGCAGAAAGCGTGACATTTCTTCCAACACGTGGACCTGAGTTTACATCCCATTCGAAAGATGGGTTGTGTATTTATTAATCCCGCACAACCACGGAATGGGTCCTATTTCTATATCCCGGGACCCTCGGGGTCAGTCTCCGTTTAGGAGGGTCACACCCCGCAAGCCGGAGATAATAGGTCCTATTTCTATATCCCGAGGTTCCCTCGGGGTCCTCTGTTAGGAAGACTCAGTTTATACTTTGAAGAAAAGAAACAAAAAATTAAAAATATTGTGAAATCCTGGAACAAAAGGAAATTTGGAAAAGTGACTGTAATTAAAAGTCTAATCATCCCACAAACTACATATCTGTTGTCTATTTTACCTAATCCAGGAGACTTATACTTTAAAGAAATAGATAAAGTTATTTTCAACTTTCTATGGGATAATAAACCACCTTAACTTCCACGCGCTGTGGTCCTGCAAAGTCTAGTACAAGGGCGTTTAAATGTACCAGATATATATGCTTATATAATAATAGTAAATCAGTAAAATTCCATTGGCTACGAAAACTATTAGATTATTCATATGAGAGTTCCTGGAAAAGCAAAGTTCAACTCAGATTTCCAATACTAGCTAATGACGTCATATTCAATTGTAACTTAAAGCCAGAAGATATTGAAAATGTTCCTGTCGAGAACAGATTTTGGAAAGATTTATTGAAATACTATTTTGAATTAAAATCTAAGAAAATTGAAACTTTACAAGATGATAGTATAATATGGTTCAACTCTTTGCTTAAAATTGAAGGAAAGACATTATTCTATAAAGAATTTCTAGATAATGGTATCATGCACCTAAGTGATCTTGTCAAGGAAAATGGCAAATTTAAAACAATTGATGAGATGAGGAACCAATTTAACTGCAGGATCAATATCCTTAGATACTTTGGTCTCGTATCATTAATTAAAAGCAAAAATGTTAACTTTGAAATTAATACCACAGAATCATGTACATTAGTGGATAAAATTTTAAGTTTAAAGAGCCTTTCAAAGGAAATTTATCAAGAGTTCATGCCATCGGCATTAGATTTTGACAATATCAGTGGATTATTCAAGTGGAAATCTGAATTGGAAAATGATATCCAACTTGAAACTGTATTTAGTAAGATATTTAAAAATTACTTTTGACTACAAGTTATTAAATTTTCAGTTTAAATTATTACATCGAATATTGCCTACGAACACTTTTTTGGTTAAAATTGGTATAAAAGATTCCAGTCTATGTAACTTTTGTAAAGTAGCTCAAGACTCAATTTTACATTACATTTGGCAATGTCCTAAAGTCCAAGAATTCAGGAATCAAGTGGCCAGATGGATAGAAGAAATATTTGAAATATCCATTCAACTGAGTGAAAAAAACACAGTGCTAATAACAGATTTAGATCAATTTCCATTCGAGATCATAAACTTTCTGCTGATATTTACAAAATATTTTGTCCATTGCTGCAAGTGGTCCAATTATTTGCCTTCTATGCACCTCCTAAAAGCTAAATTAAAGAGCAGACAAAAAATTGAAAAATATTGGGTACTAGCTGCAGGAGATATATACTGAAACTTGATGAAAAATGGGCTGAAATATTAGATAATATTGGTCCTGATTACAATGGATTAGTTGTACTAGTGTGAAGTTAGGTTCAGATTTCACACTTGTAAGCAAATTATCTTTTCTCTTTTGATCTTAGAATTAAGCCTTTTGTATATATTCTGTCAATACATATTATGTCTGGTCTTGTAATTGTTCTGTAATGTCTGTAGTGTCTGTAAAAATATGAAAATTACAAAAAAAATTAAAAAAAGGAAATTAATGTAACGACGAAAGCCCTTTAGAAGCGAATGAGTTGTGAGAGTTTAACACCATATGCTGGCGCTTTTGGAATGTTGCTACAAAGAAAATGACTGTTAGTCCCCGTGGATACTCACCAACTCAGTAGCCAGTACTTCAGTGCTGGCCGGAAAAGCGATTTTATTTTTAAAACTTGCAGTATCTAAATTTCAGGAACTTTTTTATATAAACTTACGGGTATCTCCCACTTGCAAAGCTCTGTCCTTACCTTATTTCGACTTTCTTTTTCAGACCCTATCGATAATTTGTTCTCTATCAGCTTTCACCCATACTTCGCTTTATGGATTTCCAAATGATTTGATTTGAATTGCACTGAAGAGACATAAGTTGACGAAATGCGCATATGCAGAAACTTAATTCACAGTTACTTCGGTATTTTGTTACTTATTACCATTGCGCCGAAGCCTCTGCTAATGGACTGTTAGGCCCAAGGGTATTCACAAACCCAGTAACCAGTACTTCGGTGATGGCCCGAAAACCGATTTTATTTAAAAAAAAATGCGATATCTAAATTTCAGAAAATTTTGTTACAACAAAGGAGTATCTCCCTCTTGCAAAGCTCTGTTCTCATCTTATTTTGGCTTTCCTTGTAAGATCATATTGGTAATTTGTTCTTATAAGCTTTTAAACTTTTTTCGGTTAATGAATCCAAAAATGTATTGATTCTATCTGCACTTATGAGACATACATTGTTGAAATGCGGATATTCAGAAGCTACATTCACAGTAACTACGATATTTTTTTTATTAAATACAACTGGGTCGATACTTCTGCTTATAAACTGTAAGTCTCCGCGGGTATTCACCAACCCGATGGCCAATACTTCGGTGCTGGTCCGAAAACCGATTTAATTCAAAAACTTGCAATATCTAAATTTCAGAAAGTTTTGTTAAAACTAAGGAGTATCTCCCTCTTGCAAAGACCTGTCGTTAGCTTATTTTGGCTTTTCTTTTTGGATCCTTTGGCTATTGTTAATTTGTTCTCTATCAATTTTTACAAATATTTCGGTTTTTGGATTTCCAAATGTTTTGATTTGATCTTCACTGGAGAGACATAAGTTGACGAAATTCGCAATGGAGAAACTTAATTCACATTACTTTTGCAAAAGTTTGCGTTATTTCGAAAAGTTTGCATTTTAACTCAAAGTTTGCTTTTTTACGCAAATAGTAGGGAAAAGAAGGGAAACGGGGAATGTGTCAAAGAAACAACGACCCAAAGGGGAGTAATAACAACTCAAAGCCACCATAAGATCTTCAATGAATGGTGAGGAAAAGCCACACTTAAAGGCAGGTCGGAGTTGGCCCCTAAATAAAGAGTAATCAAGTTTAGAGAAATAAACATCATTCTAGACTCCCATAGACATAAAGTGAACTAACTAGAAATTAGACAAGACACACAAAGGCTTAATAAATTTCCTGACATAGGACAGGCGCAAACCTGCTGCGGCGGGGTTAAACTAGTTTTATTTTGCCCAAACCTTCCCCTTTAGCCAATGTGATAATAAAAAAACAATCGTAACAACAGTAAAATTCAGTTGGCAACGGGACTGAGTCAATTGTGAAAAAATGAAACCGAAAGAACTAAATATACGGACATAAGTTTATTTTAAATTCATAGATAGTGTATTCGATCCATCAAATTGGACATTTAGAGTGGTGTACGGTAGTGTACGAATAGAATTTGATTTAAAATAGTCTCACTTTACAAGGATTTTTTTTTCAAAGTGAGAAGAGATGTATGCTCTATATACATTTTAGTTATGGTGTACTTGCTCTTGAGAGAATCTCTAATATGGATATGCAATCACACTTTCACATTTTGGCCTTTTTTATTTTTTGTAATCTAAAATTGTTATTCTGGCCACCTTTTTATTGTGCCCACATCTCATGACTTTATTATGCCAAGTTTTCTTACAATTTTGCTCGATGAGTGCCCTGCGGTAGTTTTAATGTTGTGATCGTCTTCTATCGTCTTTTTGTCGGGCAATGGATGACAGCGATTGTAAGAACACTTTGCCAGTTATGTTTATGTTTGTTGACGATCCCTCATCCATGGATCATTAGATAAAAAAGCATGGATGTAGCGTTGCTCGACAATTAGCAATGAATTCCGCTCAAACCGGTGCTAGGGACCGTCTTGAACTTGCTATGAGGTATGAGGAAATCTCATTGTTGAATGCCTCATGGTGACTTCAAGATGAAGAACACCAATAAAAGCGTTGTTCCATTGCTTATTATTACCATGTATTTGTAGAGACTTTGTCTCATTTGCATTTACTCCATATCCCTTCATTGTTAATGTATTATTAAACAATTAAATTTGTACGATAGTAAAGGTTTTGTCCTTTACTTCAAGAAAAAGAATATGTATTTTTCTCTTTATAATTGTAATTTTTTTTTCAGTTTTACGATATAGCATAAGGAAGATTTGTGTACCGATATTCAAGTTTGTTGATCCATTTGACATTATATGTATGAGAAATAACAGGGCCAGAGCGAGTACACCTTGAACAATCCTTAAAAATCACGTTTTGTCCTGTTTTCTTTCAAGATTGTGGTCATGGAGTTAGTAGACTACCCGTATTGGTCTTCATTCGAATCATTATTGTATGTGGCGAAACGGGATGGAGAAAGGGGAGGTTTGAGTACCCATTAGCTGGTTTAACCGCTAGTTTTTCGTAGTGCCGTTACCAAGTCCCTAATTCGTTTATGTTTGTCTTTTGTTTTCATGTACAGATTGTACCATGCGATTGTAATTTTCAGCCATTGTAGAATTTCCTGACATCTCTTTATTTAATCAATGTTCACATAAAATCCTTCAGGAATGAGACATTGTGCTTCGACAGGTAAAGCGTCTCCAACTACACCTACATCATGTGAGAAATGGTTCTTATTTCCAAATTAATTAAAGTCGGAAGAAGACAACCTAGTAATGCAAAGTTTCTGTCATATTTTAAACAAAATATTGATAATATTGTATTTATTTTTAAAATATCCTCTTCATATCCATTAATCAACGGCAGTAGAATACCGAATGAACAAAGGAGTAGTATTCACAAAAATCGAATTCCAAGACATTGAAAAAACGAGAACACAGAAAACATCGACGCTAGACAGCTACAAAGCACAGACATAAAACAAGTATAGTCAGAATACTCAAGCTGAGTGTTAGTTAAATTTTTCATTGATTTATACGAATCTATTTTTTGCATAGGCAATGGCCATTTTGACAAGTTACTGATCTTTATTCATGCACAAATTGTTACTAGTATAGGTGATAGGAACAAAACCGAAAGATAAAATAAGAAGCAGTGATAGAGAGATACAGAATACGTCAAGGGTGACAGACATATAGTACTGAATATGCAACTGAGATGTTAACAACACAATCAGAACTCTTCGATAGTTTGTGTGAAAGCTGACATTTTAGACAAATTTCGTCGGATTGTTATTTAAAATGGTGATAAGCAAAATTACCGAGAGTTTCGAGCGTTGTCAGTTACATATACCATTAACTATCTCTATATGTCTCTGTAGAGAACAAATAATCAAAAACAAAAATAAATAGAAAGGCAAGAACTAGCTAAGGACATATAGATGATTATTCGACCTGTTTTCTGTATACAGCAATGATTCATTGTTTTTTATGCATTTTGTGTAATTTGAACAATGTGCATTTGTTGTTTTCTGTGGTATTTATTTGTTGAATTTGTAAAACTATTGTTTTAAGTTTAGATTTGATATGTTTACATGTTCATAAACTTTAGAAAATGCGATAAATAGATCCATACTTGCCAACCTCCAACAGAACTGTGGTGGGTCATGACCCAACATTGTGCATTCAAATGTTTGGCCATAACGCGCGGCGACACTTTTTTCAAAGTTTAAATCTGTTTAAAACAATATAAATATCAAAACTATCAAAGTTGAATTTGTTAATTAAAACTGTATGCCCTTATTTTATCTTTAGGAAATAAAATATTCTTGTTTTATTCAAACATATTTATTTCAAGTTTGCATTGTACTCAATGCATACAATTTTTGTCAACAAAGGAAATCTCTTTTTGTGTGTAAATATGTCAATTATTTGACATAGTTCTCCCCGAAATTTTTCAACTGATGTATTGTCAAGAAGTCCAAAGTCTGGCATCAGCTGATAATCTATGAACTCATTTGCTACTTGTCGAGTTCTTGTTCTGGTAGAACATTAGAATCTCAGACCAATTTGACCAACTACAATATATTATTTATTATTAATTTTGTTTTTATTTAGGCTGAAACTATGTTTGGTAGCAGTTTAAGTTCTGGTTAACTTTCAATACATGAATGATGTCTTCAAGATGACGACCAATAATAAAAGCGTTGTTCCACTGCTTTATTTTCCCTGAATCCATTGCGATTTTGTCTCATGTACAAATGTACAGTTGCTGCAGACCACTTTACTTCACTCCTGACTGGACCTAGTACTAGTATATGACGTCTAACAATAAAAATTAAATAAATAATAAGATGCCATAGATCCAGTAGTGAAGTTTGCAATATGCAGATGCATTTTTAAAGCCTCATACAAATTCTTTCGTTCCTAAGCCGACTGGTAGTTATCGTTTAGTTGGATTCACTGTGCAGGGTCCAGACAAACCTTTTCCTTACACATGATTTATTCAGTCTTTATTATCTAATTACCCGTTTCAGGTGCAAAGAACTCACAACCACAACCTTCACTTTTTGTTTTCATCCGGGTTATCGGCGCCATCTGGTGTAATACTCGCCAAATTGAACAATTAGAGTTTACGCATCAGTGAACATGCGCAGGAAAATATTACAAATAGATAAGCGCTACCGTAGATAGGTCTCATTCTGTATGATACTGTTGAATAAATAACTGGTTTCATGTTTGTTGTAGGCACTGCTGTTTATTAGCTCAACCCGAACTGGTATATATAACAATAAAAGAAAATATCCGGAAAGCCTACAATTTATCTCCGCAATCATAACAAGATGTCCAATAACATACTGATATTAGTCCGTAAATAGAAATAGTTCGTAAAATGTGACATTCAAATTTATATAGAAATATGAACTACAGATGAACATTCATCAAAAGATTGACGTCCAAGCATGTATTTAGCGAACTGCAAAATATTTGGCACGAACGAATTTAGCATCGTAATAGATACACTCAAGCGCCTATTGCGCTTGAGTAAAAACACAACATTCAAAACTAAGACACTCACAGTGTGAACTCCCATGAAACTGAGAGTGACATCAGGTCATCCGGAATGGTAAGCATGTCCTGCTCTGTTAACAGCACCCGTCACACGATCAATGAGGCATATATTTTAAAAAGATCTGTTAGGTAGCTGATTGGTTAATGTCATTTGCTAACCCTGTGACAAAAGCAAGTAAAAGCCATGGTACGTGTTACTTCTCTAACCCTCAAACAGTACCAAGGTTGAATATGAAAAGCTTTTGTAATCACCAAAGTATTCAAACATGGACAAGAACAGGCCGATACCACATACATAAGAAACGAAGACAAAACTAAAATTTAAATAGACACCACAAAGAACTAAAGCACTGACAGTGTGAACTCCCATAAAAAAAGAAAGTGACATCAGGTGGCCCTTAATATCTACTTATTTGAATAATTTGTTTGAAATTCCTTCGAGTTATTTATGAGAGTTTCACTTTCAAGAAAATCGACGGACGGAAACCGATGGAAGCAATATGGAAGAAGATGGTGGAGTTGCAATTGGATGCGGTTTTTAAATCATTTTTTCATGAAGGGGTCGTTGTAAAAACTGTAATACTGTTTCACATATATATATAAGGGTCATATACTTTTTTACTTAAAAACTCGCATGACTGTAATCGAATTTCAAAACTTAACAAAAAACAAAAACAAAATAACAAAAAACAAAAACAAAATAACAAAAAACAAAAACAAAATAACAAAAAACAAAAACAAAATAACAAAAAACAAAAACAAAATAATAAAAACAAACACAATACATAAATCAAACAAAATGCTAAAACAAAAACAAACGAACAACAGCAAGCAAAAAACAAAAAACAAAACAAAACAAAAACAACAAAGCAAACAAAATATAACAAAAACAAACACAAAAGAAACTAGATGTTGTCGGAAACGACAGCCATCCCCGCACTCCCTGTTTGACACAGAAAACAGAAAACAGTTGTTATACACCCTTGGCAAATTTTTTTCATTATTTTTTAAATATATCTATTGTTACTAAAAGAATTCTAGAATCAAATATTTTTGAAATCCAATTGATGAAAATGTTCGTCCTAAACTACACAAACATTTTAGATACGGTTGCTAGGTTGAATTCAAAAAAATAAGTGGTCTTTGAGACTTTCAGGAAATTTGCCAAAATTGGAACCGCCTTTCAGAATCCTAAGTTATCAGAATTTTGTTTTTTACCAAACACTTGTCAGAATATAAGATAATATGCCAAAATAAAAAAAAAATATGTGTCTTTGACATTTTCAGGAAATTTACCAAAGTTGGAACCGGAACCAAAATTCCAAAAGCTTATTGCAAATCAATAGACTATATGCAACAATTCTGCATGAATTTGATCCCTAAATCCAAAAATGTAGGAGGAGTTTGCGTCACATGCCACATGTGTCTAATCCACACCTTTGGGTATTTGTTAAATTTGACACCATGGGGCCTCTTGTTTGCACCAAGACCAATATCAAAAATCCGAAAGCTTATTGCGCATCTACAGACTATATGCAACAATTCTATAACAAAATTAAATCCCTAAATCCATAAATGTAGGAGGAGTTTGTGTCATATGCCACATGTGTAAAAATTGACATCATGGGGCCTCTTGCTTGCACCAAGACAAATATCGAAAATCCGAAAGCTTATTGCGCATCTGCAGACTATATGCAACAATTCTACAACAAAATTTAATACCTAAATCCAAAAATGTAGGAGGAGTTTGAGTCACAAGAAAAGTGTGACGGACGGACAGACGGACGGATAGAAGGAGGGTATAACATTATCCCCGAACTTTCTTCGAAAGTGCGGGGATAAAAAGACAAACAAAAAACAAAAAACAAAAAACAAAAAATAAAAACAAACAAACAACAAAATAATAATAAAAAAAAAAAACAAAAGCGAAAAAACATGCCATCCCATAATTTGTGACATATCTCATTTGTCGGAAGATTATTGTGTTCAATAATATCTTGTCTGTAGGTGATATTTATTTCTTTGGGAGAAAGCAAAACGAACGAATTGTGCAGTATAGTTTTTTAAGCTATTATATTTTATCATCCTTAAGCTTTCGTGCGATTAAGCCCGAAATTTAACTGTATCCGTATAAACCCGTACACAACTCTAAATTGGGAATACTTTGAATCAAATAAACTATCTATCAATTTAAAATGATCTTTGCTTTTTACGCAAATTTAACTTTTGCGAAATAAGGCAAAGTAAAAAAAAGTGTGGATGGCACTAAAAAGCGTCCGTAATACCAGGTGCTTTATCATTTTTCAATCAAATATTCTTGACCCTTGGACGCTAATCCGATACCTCACGTATTCCTCTTTGGTGATCAGCATAGTTAATAAATCGACTTGTTATACTTTTCGGTTTTCCATCCGTTCGGAGCTCCAGTCTGTGTACAAATCGTCCGTGCGAGACCTACAAAGGAAGTCAAGGACGTTAAACACCTCCTAGTCAGTCTGTGTACATTCTGAACCTGAAAATCATGGGCGTTTAAGGGGGTAGACCTGGGGTAGAAAGAGATACCTCTGTTTTTCACTTTTTTATTACTGACACAAACAAATAGAATCATTACAATGGGTATGATCAATATTTCAAAATTGTAAATTGTTTTCCAAACAGCAAATAAATATTCATTTTGTCATGAAAACAAATCCCCAACATCCAGTGATTTATAATGAGTGCATTTTACTCTACATTTTTGCAATGCTGTCCAAAAATAATGAAAATATGTAAAAGTCGGATTTCTTCCAAGGGAGGTAATTTATAGCACAGATTCAGCAATTTTATTGATTTTTCCCAGTTTATTCTAAATTCGGTAGCATTTTCTAAAATATCTTACTTATACTAGTTTTCTTTCTATTCTCAGTTTTTAGGTGAAAATCAAACGACAGAATTTTTTACAGGAAGTGTTTAATAGTGATCAAAATAGAGTAATAATTTCAGCCTATACTGTTCAGAACACCCATGTATTTCAGTTCAAACTAGTTTAAATTTACTATCATTATTCATGCTTACTTTCACATTTGTCTAAACTACAGACTTTTGCATTTGAAATAATTTTAAATCAAATACAAATTTAATTAGAGCCAATTTTATACACCACAATCAAGTCCTGAACGGACCAAATAATATGAGGAAACAGGGTATCTTTGATGACCACTAGACATAAAACGGGACGGTAAAAATTGTTGAAAATTGCTTAAAGTCGACATGAACATGTGTAGTTTTAATACTGAAAATATCAAAATAATTGTGGAAAATTTTAGGCTTCCCCAGGTCTACCCCCTTAAAATAAACTTATTCTGTATAAATGAATGTATTAATAATTTCCTCCGTCTCAATTTCAGACATTACCCCCAACAATCAATGCAAGCCTATTAAAAATCAATATACTTAACAACAGAAGAAAAGCAACATTTGCTTAATGCTGTTTGGCTCCCTAGATATTTAGCCATATCTGCTCTTTCTATTTATTTAAAAAAAATCAAATGTGGAGAACAAACAAATCGAATTTTTCCAATAAAAAACTTCATTTTTAAGTGACAGCAAAGGTATCTATTTAATGTATAAGAAAACAAAACTAAAACACTTGCATATCTCAGGATGGGCTATTTCGGAAGTTGCATTGTCTACAGTTGCAAAATCAGTAATTTGTTATCACATCTTGCAGGTTGGAGAACGAAAAGTCCAAAATTCTTTCTTTCTTTTTAAATTATTCTCATCATCTCTTGAAAAGAAATGGAAAACTCTTTAATGGTTTTTTTTCCGGAATCTTGTCTCCGTGATAATAACAAGAATTTGTGCAAATTTCAAAATTTTCCAACGAGTGCTGTTTGAGTTACTTTCTTCTGAATTTTAAGATACATTCTGGGGGTAATAACAAAATTAGCGAACAGAATTTTCAAGAGCCGAAGTCCCAGTGGCAAAAAAAACGAAGCAGGTGCAAAATCAATGGAAATTTTTGTCGACTGCTTGGAATACGCGTTAGTGGTGCGTTTTTTGTTTTTTGTTTTTTTGTTTTTGTTTTTTTTTTAAATACATTTTAAGATGACAAATTGCGCCAAATAATAATGATGTAAATAGAATTAAGAAATGAAATTCAAATCGGATATATAAATTGATATTCATTTATTTATGTTATATCTTCGCATTTCAAAGCCTGACGGTTTTTTTTTTACCTATAAGCCATCGACTCTGTCTATAACCTCAGGTATACATGTTTACTTCAGATTTTTGGTATATGCTAATACTTTGTATTTTGCCTATTGCTGACGCCATTTATTTAATTAAAAAACCTGGATTTGTCTTAAGGATGTACAGGGGTCTAAAAGCTGTGAGATAGAATTTTCTTATGTTTTCATGACTAATACCATGTCATAAGAGCATACAAAAAATAGAATAAAAATTCGGGGTCAACGGCTATATAAGCTTCAAATCTGTCATGTAGAAAACAGTTATTTTGGTTGAAATAATAGGGATGATAAGCTAATTTCAGCAAAATTTTAATTAATGATAGTTATATCAGATAGATTTTTTTATACTTGGTAAATAATTCTCTATACTTGCTTTCGATTTAAATGAAAAAAAAAATTGGTGGTTGCCGAACTTATTTTTAAATAAATGACAAAAACCTGATATTTCCTATATACAAATAATTTCCTCTTAATAGAACAAGCGTTTAATGAAAAGGTACAAAATTCAGCATGGTAACTTAATAAAAGTGGCAAGTTTGATAAGGTTTAACTATTCTAAGGGATCGAAGATCATTTTGCCAACATTCCAATGATTTCAATGAATTCTATTTTTCGTCAGATGCGCAGTTTTAAACTCCCGTTCTTCCTAAAGGTGGCTCACTCATCACATTTCTGAATTTGTGTCGGATTTCGGAACTCCTCTGGTTTTTCTCCTCTTAATGGCTTGAAGAGCTTTGCACAAGGACCCCCACTTCTTATTTCATGATTGGCTTCTATAGGTCACATTAAGACACCTGACAAGTTTTCATTAAATTCTTGATATAACTTCGTAGCTTTTAGACAAAAATGGGCCTGATAATAAACCGCCCCTCTAGTGCCCAGGCAGTTTTAATTGATTTTGTCGTTTTCGTGTATTTTCAAATTTATGCAAATTATATGCAAATGAGATGAAGTACAGACATGAAATAACATAAGCAGCATAAACTAACATCCGTGTGATTTACGGAGAGGGTGGTGTGGGTGGGTGCAGGGCTTAAGTCCGCTACCCTCTTCAAAAAGTGCTATTTTTAATGAAAATTCCTCGCCATGGAAACCAAACGACTCAAAGCAATGACGTCAAACACGAATTGAAACTAGAATACTTTACGCTGATAGCAGATCCGGTCAAAAATGCAGCATTTGCCTCAAAGTTTTGATTTTATATTGAGGAACATGTATGGAGCGCTGTTCGAGTCACAGAAGGCATTTTTCGTACTTTTTATTGTTTTTTAATTATAAAAAACCAGGAAAATTTTCTAAAATTACCTCTCTTTTATTATCGTTGACTTAAGGTTTCCAGTGGAAGCTTAGGCTAAAAAGGTATAGGCTTGGTTGCTAGATGCGTTACTGATACAGATTTTTAGGTGCCCACCCCTGTCCAAAAATTATCTTTTATAAAAAAATTTTCCGGCACTGCAACTTTCAATTTCGATACTGAAAAATATTGGACTGCAAATGGAATGTTTTTCAGTTTAACGTGTACAAAAATTATCAGGTAATCATAAAATGTCCAAAATTTTTAGTGAAAATTGTATGGATGGCTTTGAGAGTCAGACTACTTTAGTAAAGTAGCGTGTATGATACGCGGGGCATTAGAGGTTTGAGGAAAAATCCAGAGAAATCCGTTTACCGCCAATTTTTTATGCCTTGTATCTATGTTAAAAGCACACGGATCTATATATTTCTTTTTACTATTTCATAAAGTCTACAAATGCTTAATCAATTGAAACAGGTTTCAAGAAATCCTTGATATGAGCAACATCAGGAGTGAGCCTCCTTAAATGTTAGTGACTTTTGAATGAACATAATAACCAGTAGCATAACTGAATCAGTCTTAGCTACCATTGAGCCATATAATAGAATTAATTTATATTCTGATGAACGAAACAAGGGAGGATATAAAATCTGCGATATTATTAAGAAAACTTAAAAACAAATAAGAGGTTTATACTGGTAGCTCCTATCTTCGTGGTACGTAGCTACGTAGTAACGGTGACGTCACAGTTAAAAATTTGGTTGAAATGAACGTGAATACCACGAAGAAGTGGAACCCACGGAGAAGTGATATGAGAGTGTAAAAGAGGAACATACTTGTTCTAAATTTTACCTTATTTTAAACTGAGACATTTTGCTTATCATTAAGTGAAAGAAATATAAAATATATAAAAGTTTAACTGGGAAGAATTGACAAAAAAGAATATGCAAAACCAATCTGGGCCAAATATTTTCATCACGAGTAGAAATGTTGTCAAATTTACCCTTTATGATAAGAAACAGAATTGCTGACGATTTTATACCCCCAATCTGTTACACGGGAGGAGGGTAACTTCAAAACAAAATGTAGAAAAACTAGCAAGATAAACTGTATCTCTCGACCACAATAAATCGTGAGGAATTTGTGAAAAAAAATATCACAAAATTACTTTTTCATCAGACACGTAGATATTCCTCAATCTTACGGACTTTGTTTTGCATTGAAATACTCAGGACATGTTCATTTAAAAAATATTGATGGTAATTTAATGCAATAAATTTAAATACTTCATGTTACCCTTTAATTAGCTTTTGGTCATTTTACAACGTTAAAGGTATTGCTGAAACGTATTTTGAGAAATGAGTAATATAATGCATAAGTTTCCACAATATGTAATGGTTGTGGCAATGTGAGTAGTCGTGATGTAAGGCATTGAAATGCTTTTGCCCAAAATAAAAAAAAACAAAATAATATTAATTTCGTTTACCCTTTAACATTAACTGCTGCTGCATACATAGTACTCAACGAAAGGATATAGAGTAAATGAACATAAGGCCATAACACATAAGTTTACTCCAAAACTGCAAAAATTGTCAACCAAACATCCACGATTCATCTTACATCCAGAAGCATACCATTTCCTTTGATCTCATTCTAATTTTTATTTTTTCCAATACGTTTGATGGATTTTGGATCAATATCTAAAAAATAAAAATATTAATGTAATGTCAGAGATATAGTCCTCACCGATATAGGTAGATAATGGATCAATATCTAAAAATAAAAATATAAATGTAAGGTTAGAGATATGGTCCTCACCGATATTGGTAGATAATGGATCAATATCTAAAAAATAAAAATATAAATGTAATGTCAGAGATATGGTCCTCACCGACATTGGTAGATAATGGATCAATATCTAAAAAATAAAAATGTAAATGTAAGGTTAGAGATATGGTCCTCATCGATATAGGTGGATTTTGGATCAATATCTAAAAAATAAAAATATAAATGTAAGGTCAGAGATATGGTCCTCACCGATATAGGTAGATAATGGATCAATATCTAAAAAATAAAAATATAAATGTAAGGTTAGAGATATGGTCCTCACCGATATTGGTAGATTTTGGATAAACATCTGAAAAATAAAAATGTAAATGTAAGGTCAGAGATATGATACTTACCGATATGGGTGGATTATGGATCAATATCTAAATCAAAGTACTGTTTAGTCGGATTTACGCTTTAATTTCGAAAAAAGATAATCTTAAAATTATTTACGGGCAACAAAAGACTAAATAGAAAATGCTGAAGGTAAAGAAGATGAACAATAAAAGCATTGTTGCATTTGGTTAATTTTACCATGCATCAGTAGGAATTTTGTCTCTTTTATATTCAATCGTTGGCAATATCCATTATTTTTTCTTGAAGTGTGGAGTTCTTATAAACATCTCCATTGATTGAGTTGTATGCTCTCTTGTTTTCTTCAGTTAAAATTTTCAAAATTTTTCATTTTGGCTTTCATATTTTCTTTAAAAAATCAAACTATTTTCACCATCTGTAGTTATAATGCACTCATCTCCCCATTTTATTTGCCAAGTCATCTTACAACCAACTCGATGACTATCCTGTGGTCATGGTCGTGTGTATTTCGAATTGTCTTTTTGGCCCCTCTTTCGGGCAAAGGATGACAGTGTTTTTAGAGTACTTTGCCTGATATCTTATGTCTGATCTCGCATCCATTGATGTTGACAAACATGGACGTAGCGTTGTTCGACGTCCATCAAGTGAATTCTGCTCAAGTCAATGCAACTAGTGCTAGGGTACGTCTCCAATGTACTGTTAGAGATTCTAATATGACCCTCTTCTTTCGCTTTGGAAACAAAGCTATGTGCTAATTCCAACAATATTTTTCCGCACATGCGTATGTTTTTTTTTTTTTACAAAAGGATATTCGTAATGTACAATTTCTCATTTAATCACTCAATATTCATTTAATTTTATGTAAATAAAGTTTTAAATAATGAATTACCCAAAAATCCACATGAAATAATGACAATAATAGAAATTTACAACAGTTACTAAA
>MJUU01064715.1:0-12492 GCA_002080025.1 Modiolus philippinarum
CCATATAAAAGTATGAAATCTAAAAAATGCATTTCGTATTGTATTTTTATAAATAAATTCCTGGATATACAAGAAAATGTTTTAATTTAAACATAGTAGAAGTCGAGTCAAAAATGACTCGACAAAATTTAAGACAAGCCCAAAATGAGCTGATCAAAATTTATGAAAAGCTCAAAATAGTATGATCGACATCGACAGCATGCTCAAAATTAGTCTTGAACAGTTAAACACATACTGAAATAATTATTAGGCAAAATTGAATTCAAGATAAAAATTAGGTTACAATTACCGTTGACGACAAAAGCAAATAATGTTCAACAGAGTTGAAGGCAAGATAAAGATTGGCCATAAGAAAGTAGAAAACAGCCATGAAATAGGTACTTACAAAGATGAAGACAATAATGATTCACTAAATACTAAACCAATATGTATTTTTTTCTGTCTTCAACTTTGTTGATATAAGGGAATTACATTGACTGAAATTTACAGTCCAAGGCCACAACCCACAAGACAATTGCACAAGAAAAACACAAATGAAGCACAAAACGAACGTAAATAACAAAAGGAACTTAACTGATCTTTATTTCAATCTTGTCTTCAACTTGTTAAACGTTCTCTTAATTTTGCCTTCATCTTTATTAAGTCTCCCAAACGAAGTTTGGGGAGACTTATTGTTTTACTCAATTCTTATTATTAAGTCACCCAAACGAAGTTTGGTGACTTACTGTTTTTACTCTGTTTCTTATTATGTCGCCCCAGACGTAGTCGGGACGACATATTGTTTTTGGTCCGTTTCTTTGTTAATAAATCTCCCAAACGAAGTTTGTGGAGACTTATTGTTTTTGCTCAGTTCTTATTATTCTTTTTATTCTTATTCTCCTTCCCTTTCCGCATCAAAATTTTGTCCGGGCAAAATCTCGAAGACCAATGACTGGAACTTGATGAAACTTCACAGGATGGTAAAGGACAATGAGAAGATGTGCCATCGGGTCTCGGAATTTCCAAAATGGCGACCGTTGCCATGAAAACGGAAAAAAGGCGGGAAAATTCAAAGTGTTCAGCAATGGATGAAATTTAACAGGAAGGTTGCCCAGTATGCATAGAAATTTCAAAATGGCGACCGTTGCCATGGAAACAGAAAAAAGGCGGGAAAATTCAAAGTGCTCAGAATTGTATGAAATTTGACAGGAAGGTAGCCTAGCATGCATAGAAATGATTTTTGGTCTTCAAATTTTCAAAATGGCGGCCGTTGCCATGGAAACGGGAAAAGGTGGGAAAATCAAAAGTGCTCAGAATTAGATGAAATTTGACAGAAAGGTTGCCTAGCATGCAGAGAATTGATTTTTCGTCTTAAAATTTTCAAAATGGCGACCGTTACCATGGAAACTGAAAAAGGCGGGATAATTCAAAGTGTTTAGAATTATATGAAATTTCACAGGAGGATTGCTAGATATGGGAGTTCGTTTGGGAGACTTTTGTGTTTGGCTCTGCGAACACAGTCATTACTTGTTATTATTATTATTCATTATTCTTTCTTTCTTCCAAGGATTTTTGTCCGCGTATTTTCTCAAAGATGCCTGGACAGAATTCAATCATACTTGGCACAAAGTTGTACCACCATGAGAAGATGTGCATGCACCGGCAAAAATTTCCAAAATGGCCGCCTTTTCCAAGATGGCCGCCCTTTTACGTTGGGAAATGGAGGATTCAATATCTCAGGAACTGTATTGAAGAATTTGTTCATATTGTAAATAAATGTTCAGTAAGATGAGAGAAAGGAATTTATGCAAAAAAAAATTTCAAAATGGCCGCCCAACATACGTCAAAAGTTCAACATTGTCCGATTTCAACGAAAATTGATTTCTAGGTAGATTTTGAAGCTGCGAACATCATGGGAGAATCGAATTGGCTGTCAGGGGCGACATCAGCTATTGCTTGCAATTGCAAATCTAGTTATTATTATTATTCCTCAATGGATTTTTCAAACTTTGTCCAAACATTATCTCAGAGATGGGTATTCCAAATTTAATGTCACATGGCACCAATGTGGACAACCACCCCAAGATGTGCAAGAAGGTCTTGTAATTTCCAAAATGACCACGGTCATTGATCACTTTGAACTTTGACCTCAAATCTTGCGATTGGAATATCTTGAAAACTGTAAATGATGGCTGATTAATTGTTATGACAAAAATGTTTATTAGGTCATGACGGACCTTTGTTACATTTGGACCGAAATTCTATGATGCGCCGTTCAAGGGTTTCGTCACCTCTTTTAGCATGTTTTTTTTCTCGAAAACGGTAAGAGATAGAAACCTGAAACCTTTTCTATTCAATTTAGGTGATATGTTACATTTAAAGATGCTAAGGTCAAAGGTCATTGGTCACTTTGAACTTTGACCCTAGACCTCGTTTTTGTAATAACTCATAAACCGTAATCGATAGCTGATAACATGTAATGGCAAAAATGTGTGTCTTGTTAAGATCTACATTTGTTACATAGGGTCCAAAATTATCGGACCAACCGTTTTCGGTTTATGGACCGAAAGCCGATTTTGATATCCGAATTTTGTGTTGTTTGCTTACAGCTCAAACACCACTGAAGATACTAAAAGACATTCAACGTACAAAATGTGTACTAAGTCTGGACCTTCAAAATTTTGTTAAGGTCAAAGGTCAAGGTCACAGCCCTAAAACTTTATTTCATATCAAAGTATCAATAAATGTACATATTAAACTTTGAATGTTGGTTTCATCAATGAATCAATAATGAAACCATTATGACGCAACTTCATTTCTGATGCAATCCAGTACATATACTAATGAAGTGTAAACCTGTGAATCAAAGTACTACTAATACTGATTGATGAAAAGATAATGAGTTTATGACACTAGTTCTTTTCAGAACACATTATTACAATCATTCGTGATAAATATACAACACAGGATTTTTTTTCAAAAAGCAATTGGGTATGGAATCTGGTTTGGGTGACTTGTGTTCGCATGCAAACATATCATCACTCGTTATTTTTATGTCGCCCCCGACGTAGTCGGGACGACATATTGTTTTTTGTCCGTTTCTTTGTTATTATTATTATTTTTTTTCATTATTCTTTCTTTCTTCCAAGGATTTTTGTCCGCGTATTTTCTCAAAGATGGCTGGACAGAATTCAATCATACTTGGCACAAAGTTGGACCACCATGAGAAGATGTGCACGCACCGGCAAAAATTTTGAAAATGGCCGCCATAACCAAGATGGCCGCCCTTTTACGTTGAGAAATGGAGGATTCAATATCTCAGGAACTGTATTGAAGAATTTGTTCATATTGTACATAAATGTTCAGTAAGATGATAGAAAGGAATTTATGCAATTTTTTTTTTTCAAAATGGCTGTCATTTTCAAGATGGCCGCCCAAAATACGTCAAAATTTCAACATTGTCTGATTTCAACGAAAATTGATTTCTAGGTAGATTTTGACGCCGCGAACATCATGGAGGAATCGAATTGGCTGTCAGGGGCGACATCAGCTATTGCTTGCAATTGCAAATCTAGTTATTCTTGATCTTCTTCTTCTCTTTCCGCCAAAAATTTGTCCGACCATTTTCTCAGAGACTACTGGTCAAATCTTGACCAAACTTCATAGGAAGGTGGGACCCTATACCAAGAAGTGCAATCAGGTCTTGGAATTTTCAAAATGGCACCGGTTGCCATGGAAACGGCAAAAAAGGCGGGAAAATGAAAGTGTTCCAAATTGGATGAAATTTTACAGGAAGGTTGCTTAGGACATGGAGAATTGGTTTCTGGTCTCCAAGACTTCAAAATGGCACCGGTTGCCTTGGAAACGGAAAAAAAGGGCGGGAAAATGAAAGTGCTCAGAATCGGATGAGATTTTACAGAAAGGTTGCTTAGGACATGGGGAATTGGTTTCTGGTCTCCAAGACTTCAAAATTGTGACCGTTGCCATGGAAATGGCAAAAAGGCGGGAAAATGAAAATGTTCAGAATAGGATGAAACTCTACAGAAAGGTTACCTAAGATGTAGGAAATTGGTTTCCGGTCTCCAAGACTTCAAAATCGCGACCGTAGCCATGGAAACGGAAAGATGACTGGAAAAATCAAAGTACTCAGATTTTTATAAAACTCAATAAAACAGGATGCATGGATTGTGAGGAAGTGATTTATAGCCCTGATTTCTAATTTGGGAGTTCGTTTGGGAGACTTTTGTATCAGCATCCTGATACAATTATAAATTTTTAAACTTTATTTTGATTTTGTCTTCAAGATGGTAAAAACTTCACTTTTAATCTTGTCTGCTTACTCTATCGGTGCACCTGATCTCACCCATGGTTTTTATCGGGTCCGTCCTGTTCATCTGTATCAGTGTCTTCGTTTTTCTTTTCTGTCCCGTACTCATGTAGTGTCCTTGTTTCTGGTTGTTTCCGATGTTGGTGTTGTCCCTGGATTGTTCGTTTTTGACTGATGGTTCGGTTCTCACGTACTGCAACTTTGTGCAACGTTATTTTAATCTTGTATTTAACTTTTTCATACTTTTGATTCCTGAATTTGACCGTATAACTATTACTATAATGGTGTATATGTTGTATAGATGTTATTGGCATACGGACGTAAATTATATTTTGAAAATAAAAAAAAATCGATCTCAAAAAAGTCACTTACAAAACGCATAAGTAAATAGCAAGTTGTTTCTTATATTGGCTATATATTTTAACACGAAAAAAGGGAAAAAGGTTTTTGAAGTACTTGGTTACCATTGATATAAGTTGCAAAAGTGTCATATAAAATAATAGTTTTAAAAGGTTACAAATAGAAGGAAAATAAACTAAATTCAAAATACTCCCAACGAGATCAAAAGCCAGAAATGTTATTTAAACTCTTAAATTATATAATTTTGATAAGACAGTACTAAAGCGTGTCTAGGATCGAGAATCTAAATCGCGTAAATTCTCGTTTCTTAGAGAACATGTAGTGTCTTCTATCTCCATAATTCCCATTTAAACATAACTTACACCAATCAAAACCAACTGACTTGGCAACATCAAAGACATTTTCTATAATACTAAAATTAAAAATACGGAATGGCTATCAGAGGGGGACATATAATTCTGGTTTATCTGTTAGATATATGTTGACACCTTAAGTAGAGCTCATTAAACTTTACAAAATAAATGGATGAACTTCTATATAATAAGATTTTGGAAGATCAAAGAGCCTCCTGTATTTGTGTTGATCTCGTTAATATTCTTTATCATATTTATGAATCAATAATTTTGATTGTAAGACATAAACATTTTATTTTGTCTAGTTTATGTTTTGAACATTATGTTTGTGTGTTTGCATTGTACTAAGATTTTCGTAATATTTTACACATTTACCATCAAATTTTGTTTTTCTTTAGTATTCTCCAGTGCTTTACAAACAAAACTGATGTTCTATAAAAATAAAATGTAAGATGAAAAGTCAAAAGTTAAAGCACAATAGATATGTAAAAATATATTTAGTTTTGTAGACACTAAACAAAATATGCAAGGGCCCATGAAAAATATGCTGAGATAATTTTATAAAAAAAAATATCTAAAAGCGAAATACGTTATCCATTCTGAAAAGAAAAGAATAAATCTAAAACAAACGAAACAATTTGCCCAGATTTCCAACTAGGAAGTCAAAGTAAATGTGTTGAAGTATGGTTGACAGTTATTAACAATCTTAACTCGGTATTCAATACTTTCGCTACTTATACGAATCCAATCAATACGAGGACTCAGTCAACAGATGCTGACCAGAACACAACCTCTTTAGGGTTATGAGGAAAAACGTTTAAAATAAATTCGCTGTTAGTTCTAAGTTCGCCATTCCGAGTTGGTTGGCCAAATGTTCTAACGGTATTACTGATTGTTACAATTTGACTAGATCAATTGTGCAGTTGCGTCTTGTCTTTTGCATTGACTTTACACACACCAAATATGCCGAACACGTGTATTTGGCTTGATGGTACTTGGTTCGGCGAGAAAATTGTGTGTTTTTTTTTTTACTGACAAAAGTTGTTTCTTGTTTATTTCCTGAACGTCATTATGTCATATTTGGTAATAATAACATCATAATTGTAAAGCCCAGTTCAATTGGCGAACGTCATGAGTATTGTTACCGATAGATAATATAGTTCTATATATGTACAGATTAATGGTTTCAGCGAAGGAGTTCAAAGATATGATTACGTGACCATAAGTTGAAGTCAGTTTGAGACCGAGCCTTAAGGATATTCAACCCCCGAAGAAAACTCCAATACTTTTGAATTACTCTGTCAAAGTTTTGAACATATCAATATATATTTACGATGATTCCTTTACAAAATGAACATTGAAATTATGTTTTGTTATCACTTGTGATGAGGTAAGCGAAACTCCTCCTACACTGTCTTTTGCTTGCACTCAAAGTGAAAAAGTCTAAGATTGAAATGGATTTTCATGATTTAGTGGTGGAATCACACCATAGAAGAAAAAAATTGGTTAGTTTCTGTTGTTTGCCTATGCGATATCTACACCACTGGGAACAAAACCACGATTAACGATACCCACAAAAGCTTCTGTACTATATATCAAGTAAGTACGACAATCAGTCTATTAAAAGTATGAGGAAATTCGTGTTTCAAACCTTTTCCCACATACTAGATTAGCTTTTGATGTATGCCGGAAGCTGTATTTTTTCCGGGTACCTCCCTCTTAAAATTCCAACAGAATCCGCTAGTTAGTAGGGTGAAAGTTCCCGCTATATTTGTTTACAGATCAAATGACAGTAGATAAATCTCGCGTTACTTACCTACCTGATATGGACATGCCATAAACAAAAGCACGTGTCAGGAAACCAAACATCTATCATGTCTATATACAGTGATAAAAACAGATACCAATTTATAATTAACTTTTGTGGTCGTGTTTCAACTCATTTCAAGGTCAGAGTTCATTGATTTATATCATCCCATTACCCGATATTTGACTTAAAAGCTTCGTTGCCAATGTAGTGTTGTAGTGAAGAGATTATGTGTTTTTGGCTACTGTTGACAAAGAATTTTTTTTAAACATGATCGTACATCAGTAATTTACGAAAGCCTTTAGGGTCACGAAAAAATTGTTTTATCTCTTCTTAGTTAATTTATCTTGTAATTACGAGATAGTTCTCTCGTTTTACTCGATATTATTCTCATAATAACGAGATAGTTTTTTTCATAATTATGAGATAACATTTAATCGATCTCGTAATTAAGAGTTAATTATCTTGATATTACGAGATTTTTTATTATCCTATTAGGCTTTCGTAGTAATAAGTGACCATATCAAAATTCATTGACGATGTCTGTATAAATCAGTATCGATGGATATATTTTTAGGTATATCAAGGGTTTGGTTCAAAAACTATCACAAAGATAAACAATCACAATAAAATCTCTTTTTTTTTGCGGACGAGTTTCTGAGTTGTTTAATTTCCATTCTGTAACTTATGCTACAGTCTAAGAAATTATAAAAAAAATGTGACAAAACAATACATGAACATTGAGTTTTCTTGTTTTAACCAATACATATACTTCATAGAACAATGTAAGGTAGAAACATACATTAAAATATTATACTGTTCGATATGCAGTTTACGTGGATGTTAACAATTGTTTAATCATCCCTAATGCTTTGGATATAGAACTAGGGATATACTGATATAAAGGAGATGGTACATCTAGATATATTCAGCTTTTTAGTAGACGTTTCAGTCAAACTGTATATCTATTTGTTAAATTCATATTGCAAGTCATGGATATTGTCTTCAATAACAGGGTTTTTGCCTGATGTTTTGTTTTTCTCAGTTTCCTGGTGAAGTAGAATAATCAATTATGAGATGTCGTATTCCATATCTTCTCATTTTTGGCCCCTATTTGGATTTTTTTCCTCAAAAGTATTTCCAACTCAGTAGTTCCGAACTCAGTAGCTGGGCCAAAAACCGGTTATATATGTATTTATTCAATTCTCCCATTCTCGACAGTTGTTAACCAAGGGATTGACTATAGAAGAGGTTTCCTGCCATTTTTTCCAAGTTTAAACAAACTTCATGGGAAAAATATTCTCCTTCAATTAGGTTGTGAATTCAAAAATTCTGTTTTCACTATCTCGGGTAAAGAGTATTTTTTAAACACTCCCACCTGAAAAGCGAGCAAACCTTTGTCCTTATACATGTAGCTGATTTAGCTGATTTAGATATGCTTTTCACCAGACCTTTTGAAAAAAAATCTGATTTATTTGTTTTCAAATTATTTATTCTCTTAATATTGGTTATCTTAATGTTCTGACTTTTGATCGACACTTAATATATGTTTTCGAAATGACCATCACGAAACTCAAATTCAATATCGGTATTACAAAATTATAAGTGTCACTATAGCAACATGAAGAATTTACAATCGGAAATTTTGTATCTTATTCAACTTTCATTTTTACAATTTCTTGGCCATTTTGATAATAATTATTGCAAAAAGCCCGCAGCACTAATATTTTTATTCTAGTACCAGCCATTTAATGGTCAAGAACCATAATATCCAAATGTACATTTTCTACAATTTTGAAAATGTTTCCCATATTTTGTCATGACAACCACAATAAATTGATCTTATAATAGGTGTAATGGTTTATATACTATATTATGACAAATATTTTATGGCTCGAAGAACATTATTGTATGTTTTTATGATTTGTAATTTTTGAAGTTCCGAGTAGCGCTATTTGTGTGGTCAGAAATACGGCATATTTAAAGGACATCATAAAAACTTAATTTCATGCCCTGGTCACTTCATAAGTACCTAAAAACACTCAATGTCAAATTTTCTTGTTAAACCTTAGTATGATTGACAAATTATTTTATTTTTCGTGCACTCATTGTTATATTTGAAAGGCAGGTTGAATATCCATACTGCAAGTCTTCTGCATGAGTTAAAACTTTTGGAATATATTATTTTTGTTCTAAAATGCACATGGTAATATCTGGTTATATAGACCACACAAGGCCGTAAGCGATCAGTTGTGAAAACATCATGAAACGGGCGTATAATCGCTCCTAATGTCAATCAAATGCCACAAACATCAGAAAATTAAAATGTAATTTCAATTTCAAATTCATGCTAATAGTATGGGAAGTAAATACCGTACAAGAAAACATTCTGTGCAGTATTATAATATCCTGAATACAACCCGTGTTCCATCGAGATAATATGATGTAAATCTGGAATTATTTATTGGAAAAGCAACTGGTCCATGATTTAGTGAATAGTGGTTTTCGTTTTTTAAACGCACACCTGATTGTCGCTTTCACTGAAAAGCTTGGCTCTTTTAAATAACAATATTCTAAAGCTGGCCGTCTTCAAGATACATTTGATTGTAACATATTTACCAAGTAATTGTATAAATATACAGACGATTAGCATATATTAACTATTCACTTCGTGATGAACACTCCATAATCATTCTCAATCCTTTAGTAAGATTTTCTTTGAAGTACAAGGCAATACACACCCACCGGAATCAAAGGCTTCTGAAGAATACACATGTAACAGAGTATTGTGTAGAAATAAGACATGCATTTTCAATTCATAATGGCATTATATTTAATTATAAATCTGATTTGTAACCGAATAAATAAAAAAAATACATCAATCGAATATCTCGTGATATCAAACTATTTGTACTCTTGAAAACGAGATAAAATCTAATTTGTTCAATATATATCATTGGTAAAGATGACTTCATTCATGTATTCGCTGGCTCTTTGACTGAAAGACAAGTTAAAGAAATAATTAGATTATTGGATAATTTTACATGAAAGGTGAAAGCAAAATAAAAAAGAAAAATTGTAATAAATACATATACCAGTTAAAATCGCTTTACATTTAAGAAATAATTCATGGGAGCTGGAATATATACTAATTATCATACACGGGTGAGCCCTTTATGTCAAATAAAAATACCATGTATTTGTAGAGACTTTGTCTCATGTACATTTACTCCATATCCATTCATTCACCATTAATATGTAATTAAACACCGATGCCAGGGAGAGGCCTGCAAAACTTTTGAATTATCTTGCGGCTGAAATTTTCAAGATTGTCGCCAAAACACGTCAAAATATCAACTCTGTCCACTTATTACAACAATATGTAGAATTTGACACTTAGAACTCGAGGTACAATCAATGAATAGTAAAATACCGAACTGATTGACAGGAGAGACGCCGGCTATTACTTGCTATTGCAAGTCTAGTCATTTTAAAATCAGGAGATTTGCACTCTTCACTTGCATTGGTATTCAACTAGCTGTCCACTTAAACGAAACCAAAAGCAAAGAGGGACAAAGGGTAAACTTTAAAATCAATACTCCTTAAAACACGGCAATTTATATAAAGCACACCAACCCTTTCCTACCCAGCACACTAAACCCTACCCAGCACACTAAACATCGTGTACTATGTTACAACTCTAGTTTTCTAAGAAGAGGAATGGACGGGATATAAAAAGATATATTTTTATTTAGCCTATAGGCGGCTGAGTGGTCTAGAGCGCTGGACATAGTGCAGGTGGTGTTGCCATAGATGACAATAAAGTATGGGTTCAAATCCAACTTGTTCGATTTTCAAATGCCAACAGGTATGAAAAGATTATTTTCATCACTGTTGGCATTCGGAATCATATATTCTACCCTTGCAGCGCATCACCTATATATTATAGAGCTGTGTGCAACACTACTATCTATATAACAGCTTTTGTATATCAAACACAAATTAAGAAAACATTACAGAGACAAGACAAATCAACAAAAACATTCGTGAACACCAAAAAACAAAATGAAGATATTGCACCATTTAATTAAAACCAGATCATAATGTAATAATGTGATTGATTTATTTTATTTTAAATAAGCAAACAAATACAAACAATAATATAAATAAATAAAACCAATCTAAAATACATTCCTGAATGTATCTCATGATTATCAGGAAGTGTTAAGTTGAATCAACGCTAAGTTGAGATAAAACAAAGATGATTTTCACCCCTTTAACAATATCTCAGTTAGAAAGTCTTTCAATCCTTTCATATTGATTTCATTTATCCATGAAAGTGAAAAATTGATGGAAAGTGAAGTTTATCAGCAACCGTGTGAACATTGGATTGTTAATGATAATAAAACAAGAACTTTCCGACACAACCATAAAATGTTTCCCTAATCGCCATTCTTGATGGAACACTTGCGCTTTCCGAAATTCCTTTTGGTTCTTGGTCAAACCCGGCAATGGAACAGGTAGACAATGACAAATTATTTTAAAATTTCATCTTCATTCTTAAATCATTATTAGTTTAAAATGACTGATGCGAAATATTTGTTTACTCAAGTCTTTACGTCGTTGCTCCTACATCGTTTTTATTGTTAACTGTCACATTTCCATATCCGGGGTGATTGCAATCGATTTTTCATATACAGAGATCAAAATATGTTCATCTCTTCCTTCCCTGAATATAGATATGATGTGTTCATGGCTAAATAGATGGAACCCATTTAAAACTTTCCTTTTGTTTGCCTGTCAGGGGATTATAAGTGAAAAATACCTCGCTTAAAATTAGTTTTCAATTTTTCATCATAAAATATCGATCCTATAGGAGATAAGCTATCTTTGATTTAACAGGTTCTTTTTTGTTCATGCCAACTAAGTTTTATTATGAGTAAAACAGATGATCTATACAATGTCCCTATATACACTGAATGAAGATAGTACTAGTATTGTGATATGAGAGTTATAAAAGAAAATATATCAGGAAACTCCTACCATGGCCGAAAATCAAAATCACTTGCCACAATCCAAAAAGAAGGAAACACCTACCATGGCCGAAAATCACAATCACTTGCCACAATCCAAAAAGAAGGAAACTCCTACCATGACCGAAAATCACAATCACTTGCCACAATCCAAAAAGAAGGAAACACCTACCATGGCCGAAAATCACAATCACTTGCCACAATCCAAAAAGAAGGAAACTCCTACCATGGCCGAAAATCACAATCACATGCCACAATCCAAAAAGACACTGCACAAGACAAACACCAATGAAAGTCAAAAGACAATAGGAAGTAGGGATAGCCAGACTTAGTACCGGCACTCAGTAAAACTTAGCGGTAGGGTTAAACCGGTTTGACGGTACTCAAACTTATCCTTTATCTATCCCGTTTTCCTATTGCATAATGAACATACAAATATACATGTAAATAGACAAACATATAAAAACGATATTACATTTTTTTCAATTGCCTTTGCAGTCGATAACTCTTTTCACATTATAAACATTTTACAGAACTTTGCGGTCATTTTGAGCTCATTCAGATCTTCGGTGTTATACAGTGTCTGTTTAATTGTCTATACATAGGGTACTTTTTTGCTGTCTATTGTGGTGT
>MJUU01064717.1:0-11606 GCA_002080025.1 Modiolus philippinarum
AAGCAGAGAAAACTTTGACAGTAAAAGTGTTACGGACGGACGGAATGAGGGACGGACGGACACCACCATCACTATATACCCTCCGCTTTTACAAAGCGGGGTATAAAAACTACATCAAAATCGGACTTAAAATAAAAAAATTTTTTTTTTGAGATTTGCCCCTGTTGGGCCCCATTTATCTCGTGAGTGGTACATGCTACGTGAAATCCGTTGGCATACTCCAGATTGGAAATTTCCTCAGGAGCACACTGAAACAAACCCCATCAAAATCCAATAAATAATAAAGATTCTACAGTCAAATATGTGAAAACACCTCATTTAACCCTTTTTTGGCCCCTAATTCTGAAATGGGTGGGGCAAAAACCTAAAGGAAAACAACGTTTCTCAAGAATGTTCTAAGAAACATCATACTAAGATTTGAAAACAATCCATCCACTAGAACCAAAGTTATGCTGTCCATGGACACGAAAATACCTAATTTTACCCCTTTTTGGCCCCTTTTTTGCCTCTTTTTCAAAAACGGGTTGGGCAGGGAACGCGAAATTAAAACCCGGGCTTAAGCTTGTGCCAACAAACATCATACTAAAATTTGATAACAATCCGTTCACTAGAACTAAAGTTATGCTGTCCACAGACGCCGACGCCGACGCCAGCGCCATACCATAATACGACCGCAAAATTTTTGCGGTCGTATAAAAATCTATTGAAACACTAGATAAAACAATTATAATATTTCAACTTCAGTAAAGACACCTAGAAAAAAGAAATCAATATGAAGAACTCAGTATCAATAATTAAATTCTAAAAAAAACTTGATTATTTATTTTCATACCTGGTATTTGAAAATTGTTGATGTACACTTTGAGGCAGGGTGGAGGGTTTGCTAAAGTGTGTGTCTTGCACACTTTGGAAAATGGTTGACAAATATGGATGACCCTTAAAAGCACTGTACTTTATATGGAGGTTTCATGTTGTTGTTATTGTCCATTGTGTATGACCTTACCGGTCTACTAGTTCCTATTGTGTAACCAATTTAACAATTTGAGTAAGCTGTACCTATTATTTTTTTGAGCAACTGGTATTGCTGGACTACAACATAGATTGGAAAAAGTTTTTGGTGGGTTGCTTTTGTTAACTAATCAACACAATCAGGATCCTTTTGAATTGTCCAACAATACTACTGTATATCAATCTGTTATGGCCTGGGGAGGTTTTACCTTGATAAAGTATTACCTTATAGAAGGATAAATCTATCTAATTAATGAAAGAAAAAAATGACAATTAATTCAAATTCCCTTTATTCATGTTATTTATACTGCAATATTTATTTTTGAATTATGTAATTTTAAGAATTTTAATAAAGTACAATATTTTTTTATTAAATGCAAACTATTTATAGTCCCTATTTTCATCAACAGATCAAGGTAAAACCTACCCAGGCCACAACAGATTGATATACAATAGTATTGTTGGACAATTCAAAAGGATCCTGATTGTGTTGATTGGTTAACAAAAGCAATCCACCAAAAACATTTTCGAATATATGTTGTAGTCCAGCAATACCAGTTGCTCAAACAATAATAATAGGTACAGCTTACTCAAATTGTTAAATTGGTTACACAATAGGAACTAATAGACCGGTAAGGTCATACACAATGGACTATAAGAGTTTTTTGTAGGCAGTTGTTCATTAAAAAAGACCCCACTTATGCAGATTTGACTACAAATGTATATTGTAGATGCATTTTTGATTTTCAACAAGATATAAACGTCATAAGTATAAAGCACATTAAAGTTTGTCTACAGTATGGCAAGTACATGTGTTAATGTCAGTTGTTTGAAATATTGTGCCGTTTTAGAGATTATGGCCATTGAAATTACAAACACCAGGTATTTAAGGTGTTAATGGCCATTAAACTATTAAACCTGCAATTCAAGTTCTTAATGGCCATTACATTGTTCTGTGTACCGATTACTTTTTTCATGGTCATCCAACAAAAAATAATTGTTATTTTAATGCCCATTAAAATACACCAGACAAAAATAATAATTGTCAATTTAATGCCCATTAAAATATGGCTTACAAAAATTAATTGATATTTTAATGGCCATTAAAATACAGCAAACAAAAAATGCTCTTTAAAATACAGTAATGGTCATTAAATATCTAGAAAAAGTAATGGTGCTATTAATTACGGTTACAATTAATGCCCATTAAACTTTTGGTAAAAGATTTCATGCCCATTAATCCCTATCTAAGAAAAAATAATGGCCATTATATCCATTTAATTTAATGGCCATTACCTAATAAGTCATGCCCATTTATGAAAAAATTAATAGTCACAATTAATGGCCATAATTTCCAGTTCATGGTTAATATTAAACTTTTTAATGGTAAAGAAAATCAATTTAATGGACAAAGCCATTAAAATTATACCATTAAATGTAACCATAATTAATAGACATAATTTAATGGGTATATTTCATGGTACATTAATGGGTATTCTTACAGTAGTGTAAATTGTCATCATTTGCCAAAAAATATAATCCAACATCATTTCAAAAAAAATTCTGACCAAAACATGAAGCGATTAAATCTTCTAATGAACTTACACTTGAGGAACAGAGTCTGCACCAAGTGTTGTCTCATCCACCCTCTTAATAGAATCAATAAAAATTCTGAAATGTCCTGTATGATCCCAGCTAAAAACCATAAAATGCCACTTCCCATCTGCAACATTTGTCTTATATTCTATAATCCGAAAAGTTTGAAAGTTGTTTAAATACACTCTATCACTCATCATTGTAATTATCCATGAACTAGTATTCCATGTGGGTAGTACAGCACCTATAAAACTAAATAATACACATATTACGTCAGAATTTGTTTCCGTATTGCCAAAAATACATATACATGTACCTACAGTAAAACTTCTTTATATACCCCTAACTTCATTCACCACGTCCTTAAACAGTACTATGCTAGTGTAAATCTCCCTTGATTTATTGCCAAACCAACTTTATAATCCAAAAACTTGACTGGACAAATGGCGACAACATGAATTTAATTAATAGGGAAACTGTAAAAGATACTAATTTCAGATGTAAAAATCATTTTGGGATTAATGGAATTTAAAACTACTAAATTTAAACATTAGATCACTACTGTAGGTATTAACATATTGTTTTCTATAATGTGTATTACCTATTTTAAAGTAGTTTTAACCACAATTTATATAAATTATGAATCAGAAGTAATTGTTTTAGCAGACTAAAACATATTTCTCCTTTTGTATAGCAATTGGACAAAACTTGTCTTTTATTCTATATGTGTGTAGAAGTAAGAAGATGAATAGTTCTGGCAAGAAAAGAAACATAAGCTATTTGACCAAATTTAAGTCAAAGGTCAAGGTAACATTAGGTCACTATAGCACACAGCACTTTCTCATGATGATAGACCCATATACTACGTATATATCTGAAGTCTATGTCCAATGATAAACAAGTTCAACATTCAAAATGTAGTTACTTGACCAAAAATGGTGTGTGACACATCTGCACATTTTCTTCTTCTGCTGGATCCAAATGTCAAATGTCTTAAGAGTAGGTCAAATGACAATCACTTCAAATACTCGTGAAATCACAACAGTTTATTCATAAAAGCTTAAAATGGTCACTGATCTGCACAATTAAAGTCAAATGTCAGAAGCCATATTACATTCAATATCCAAAAATAACATGTTCCTACCAAAATCTTCGTTAAAGTCAAAAGCCATTTGGCAGGCAGTCATCTACTACCAATGACCAACCTTTATACCAAATATCACTGACCTATCATTTATATTTATTGAGAAACTGATATCAACATAAAATTAAACATGATCACTGGACCATGAAACTATGGTCAAAGTAGAAAACCATTTGGCAGCCAGTAATTTACTACCCAACACCAACCTTACAAACCAAGTATCATTCACATATAACTTTAAACAAGACCAATTACATGTCTGGACCTGCGTCACCATCACTCATGTTCAACTTAGAAAGTGTTTTTTTTTTTTTTCAATCTAACAGAATGTCATGTATAGGTTTACCAATTCAAACAAGTATTCATTTACCTTATTACCAAAAATTCTTCAAATGCAAGTTATAATTGAGATGATATTAAGTTCAACCCTATTACTGTAATAGACAAAAAAGAAGAAAAAACCAAAACTAAATGTACAAAGTTGAACAAAGCATAAAAAGAAAATAGTCCATATCACTTCAGCAAAGGTGAAAACCATACCTGAGTTTCAAATAAACACATACTTTGAATCTTTATGAGAAAATATATGAAAGCAATGCAAAAATTCAAGAATAGCTGCCCATGGTCAATGCTTTCAAAACTCTGCAACGTCTCTGGACAAAAATTGAGTACCATGATGATATAATATGATAGAATAAGGTACAAGTTTAATAATAGATAAATTTGACATTTTTTTACATCAAACTGGCCTAAAGGGGAGGTCCACATCACCAATGTGTTCAAACAACATTAAAAACTTCCAAAGGTATTTAGTCAGAGATGTTAATCTTTCAGATTACACAAACCAGGCACTGTAATGTTAAAATATGCTGAAAGTTCAACAATGCATAAATTCGACATTTTTTTTTCAAATCTGCCCAAAAAGGGATGTGCACATCTTCAATGTGTCAAAAACGACTGTGTAAAGTTTCAAAAGCACCAGGTATAAGGAGTCAGAGTTCCAGATTACACAAACTCAGTACTGTAATGTTAAAATTTAATCAATTTAATGAGAAAATGACTAACTTCAACAATAAATAAATTCCATAATTTTTATCCGAATCTCACCAAAACGGGAGGTGCACATCTTCAATGTGTTCAGAACAACTGTGCAAAGTTTCAAAAGCATCAGGTATAGGGTGTCAGAGTTTCAGATTACACAAACTCAGTACCATAATGTTAAAATTTGATGAAAAAATGACTAAGTTCAACAATGGATAAATTCCACAATTTTTTTCCAAATCTCACCAAAAGGGGAGAAACACATCTTCAATGTGTCCAGAACAACTGTGCAAAGTTTCAAAAGTATCGGGTTAAAGGTGTCTGAGTTTAAGATTACACAAACTTGGTACCCCCAAAGCGTGACGGCCGGACGGACGGACGGAGTCGAGCGGCTCCTAGACCTGCGGTCACCGTTGGTGACGCAGGTAAAAAAAATGGGTCAAAGACTCAAATGGCCATGTTGCGTTTCGGTGTTGTTATTTTATAGGTTCCTTATTAAATGGACCTTTAACATAAATGGGCCTATTTGGGCTGTATAGAATATGCTTTTGAATTTCACAGATCTTGGTAGAAAAGTGTAGGGCTAAATTTCACAGTTCTGGTACCCTCTTTTGATTATCTACAACAATATCTAACTTCAAAGTTTCAAAGATCTGGGTTGAAAACTGTAGATGGAGTTAATTTCACAAAATAAGTACCCTCTGTTAAAAATGTCAATAAAATATGACTAAGTTCCTTAGTCAGGAAAAGTAAGAAAAAATTTCCGAAATAATTCCATAAAGTCAGGTGCACATCTTCAAAATATATAAAAACATTATGTAAAGTTTCAAAGATCTGGGTTGAAAACAGTAGGAGGAGTTAATTTCACAAAATAGGTACCCCGCCTGCCACCAGCTGCCCACCACCCACCCGCCCAACATTCACAATACTATAATCTGGATTTGCACTCCGTGCAACCCGGTCAATTATTGAGAAACTGATGTAGTCACAAAAACCTATCATTGTTGAACAAACAGAGGTCAAGGTCACTTGATTTGTGTGTATATAGGAAGGGGTTGATATAAGCTGCACCTGATTCTAATTCTGATGTTACTACATGACAGGGTTTTTAAGATATACTGCACTTTGTAAAGTTAATGTTGCCACCACTGTCAAGATAGTTCGCCTGCATGAGTTTTAGACATTGGCGAGTTTTAGACATTGGCAAGTCAAAAATATTGCAGACCAGTGAATAGCTCAAATAATATTATTGTGCTTATCCAAAATGCTTAAATCTCTTTCAATTGGTATTGTGCTACCAATTTACAAAATTGGTATCACAATTTTATATTAAGAAGTAAATAAGAGGCCCTCAAGAGCCTGTATTGCTCACCTGGGTCCTGCAGCACTATAATTCCCAATTGATGGTCCATCTTTGGTGGTGTATGTATATAAAAATCAGAAACTTTTTATAAAATTTAATTAAAATTGTTCAAGCAGTTTCAGAGAAGATTTTTGAATGCAGTTTCTAAACTTAAGGGGCCAATGTTAATCTACGTTCCCTGCTGGCAGCTATTAAACATAAAACTTTGAAGAGGGTCACATAAGGACTATCGTATCAAAAATTTACAGAAATTGTTCAAGCAGTTTCAGAGGAGAAGATCTTTTCATGCATTTCCCACTGGGTCAAATGTTAAACTAAGTTTTGCTACTGGTGGCCATGTCGTAAGACGGATCAGCACCAAAGTAACAAGCTTGGTCAAAATCTCACAAGTTTCATTTATGCATTGTTTAAATTGAATCCATTCAATGGTTTTCCATATCTTTGTATGCATTTCCCCTTAGGGTCCAATTCATTGCTGGCAGCCATGTTGGATGATGGATCAGAACTGAAGTAACAACACTTGGTCAGCTTCTCATAAGCAAAGTTTGGATTAGTTCACAGCTGGTGACACTTGGTCAGCACCTGACAGGCATCATTCATGTCATGTTTGATTTAAATCCATTCAGCAGTTATCTAGAAGATCTTTGTGTGCATTTCCCATAGGGTCCAATGCTGTCGGTCATGTATGATGACAGATTGGCACCAAAGTAAAAACACTTGGTCAGCACCTCATAAACATCATTCATGCCAAGTTTGGTTCAAATCCATTCAGTGGTTCTAAAGTAGAAGTTCTTTGTATGCATTTTCCCATAGGGTTCAATGTTAAAATTAGGATCATTGCTGGCGGCATGTCGGATGACACATTAGCACCAAAGTAACAACACTTGGTCAGCACCTCATAAGCATCATTGATGCCCAGTTTGGTTCAAATCCATTCAGTGGTTCTCAAGAAGAAGTTCTTTATATGAATGTTCCCATTAGGTCAAATGGTAAACCAAGTTCCCTGCTGGCGGCCATCTTTGAAGCGGTCGTAAAACTTGAATGTGTTCAATAAAATATAGTCCTTAACATGCTGAACATTTTTGCAATTTACACTTGACCTCTATCTCAAAGAGTTTTTGAAATATAGGACAAACAGTAAAAAATCACGAAGAATTTGACCAATAAAGGACCACAACTCATATATAGGTACTTTGATTTTCTTCAAAATATCCATGTGGGTAGATCTTAACATGCTGAACATTTTTGCAATTTAAACTTAACCTCTATCTGTTATAGTTTTTTAATAAAAAATAAACTAGAGGCTCAGAGACTGAGCCTGTATCGCTCACCTGACAAAATGCTTCTATGCCATGCATGACCAAAAATGACCAAAAACATTCCTTGCTGGCAGCCATATTTTTTATTGGATCAAATTGAAATGAGCATTCTTTGTTAAGGACCTTAAGTACATCATTCCTGTAAAGTTTGGTTGAATTTGCTTCAGCGGTCTCAGAGGAAAAGATGAAAATGTGATTTTTCCCATAGGGTCCAATGTTAAACCTTAATTCCGCCCTGGCAACCATGTTTTTTATCTGATAGAAAGGAAATGAGCAATCTTTGTAAATGACCTTCCATACATCTTTCCTGTAAAGTTTGGAATAATTTGCTTCAACAGTTTCAGAGGAGAAGATGAAAATGTGATTTTCCCATAGGGTCCAATGTTAGACTATGTTCCGTGCTGGCGGCCATGTTTTTTATCCGTTTGGAACGAAATGAGCAATCTTCATGAAGGACCTTAAGTACATTATTCCTGCAAAGTTTGGTTGAATTTGCTTCCTTGGTTTCAGAGGAGAAGATGGAAATGTGATTTTTCCCATAGGGTCCAATGTTAAACCAAAGTTCTGTGCTGTAGGCCATGTTTTTTATCGGATCAGAACAAAATGAGCAATCTTTGTTAAGGACCTTCCATACATCATTCCTGTGAAATTTGTTTGAATTTACTTCAGTAGTTTCAGAGTAGAAGATGAAAATGTGATTTTCCCATAGGGTCCAATGTTAAACTAAGTTCCGTGCTGGCAGGCATGTTTTTTATCGGATCCAAACAAAATGAGCAATCTTTGTTAAGGACCTTTAGTACATCATTCCTGTAAAGTTTGGTTGAATTTGCTTCAGCATTTTCAGAGGAAAAGATTAATATGTGATTTTTCCCATAGGGTCCAATGTTAAACCTAAGTTCCGCGCTGGCGACCATGTTTTTTATCGGATCGGAACGAAATGAGCAATCTTTGTATAGGACCTTCCATACATCATGTTTGGTTGAATTTGCTTCAGTGGTTTCAGAGGAGAAGATGAAAATGTGAAAAGTTAACGGACGGACGCCAAGTGATGGCAATAGCTCACACTGACCCTTTGGGTCAGGAGAGCTAAAAACATCAAAATTGTGAAAATTTTATGGAAAAAGGGCAATAACTCTTAGACGGGTCATCAGATTTTCTTCAAAATTTCAGCATGGGCAGATCTTCTCATGCTGATCATTTTTTACTCAGTCAGATTTTTGATATCTGTAACGGTTTTTGAGTTATTTGCCAAAAACTGTAATTTACCCCTATGTTCTATTCTTAGTAATGGCAGCCATGTTGTTTGACCTGAGACATACAAAATAACAAATTTGAAACTAGATACCCTAGATACCCTAGTGATGATTCAGTTAAAGTTTGGTTCCATTTGACCCAGTGGTTTCAGAGGAGAAGATTTTTGAAAGTGAGCTAACGACGGACGCCAAGTGATGCCAAATTGCTGAACCAATCTGTGAGCTAAAAATTGCTGAACCAATCTTATCATGCTTACAGTAATTTAGCAATTCAATTGTTGCAATCATATTTAAAACTGCTTTAGAAATTGGAAAAGTTGCTACTTACCACTGGAATTCTTCATAACATAATACTGTATAGCAGGTAATTTTCGCTTATTAAAATGCAAAAATATATTCCGCAAATATTTCATGTATTCTTGGAATATAAATAGGATCTTTGATAATCAGCGAAAATTTAAAATGCCTTTATAATTTTTGGCATACATTTTCGACTCAAAACTGCTAAAATTTTGACCAGCGACAATAACCTGCTATTCGTTTGATCAGTTTGTGGTAGTAGTTTTGGTTGTAAATAACTACTGTATGATTACTGTATGAATTGATTGGGTAACATACCTAGCCTCCAGTGACATCAAGAATGCCGAATCAGGTGATCCTGTTACTCTTGTCCAGAACATTACAGTGATATTTGAGTCTGTTGGCCATACATATGGGGTTCTCAAGAATCCACCAACAGCTAGAACAGGAACCTTAGGTTCCAATAAAATGTCAAAATTTCCTGCTCTAGGATCACTTGGCACTGCAAAATTCCATATAAAAATCCTCATTAGTCATGACATAGCAAGTTTGAATAGTATGGAAAGGGAATGGGTGTTGGTTCTGTATTATACAACAAAAGATGCTGATAAAATGAATCTAGAATTCATCATAGTCTAATAAGTCTAATCATATTGAAGTTCATTTTTATCTCGAAGCCATGAAATGGCTGGAGAGATATTGATATGGCAAGAAAAAATCACGTGCCCCAAATGAGGCTTCAAGCCTATTAACAGATCTAAAAGATTATCTTCGTGCTTCTGATAAAATATAGTGCGCAAGTTTCTTTCAAAATCGTATACATTTAGTATTTAACTTATATTTCTTCATTTTCTTGAGTTGAATACAGTGTTGTTGTATTAAATTGAAAACAATATGCATGTTTATCAAATTACTCGTTTTTTTATATTGCGTCTTGGATCAACGAACTTGTCGCGTAGTAATTTGTCAAAGATTAACAACATGTGAAATCACACAATCCGATTATTTTCGCGTATTCAGGAATAACTTAATACATGCAGACGTATGCAGCAGTTCTTTGGATGACCTCGAAGTTTTTCCACATGTAGATTTTCAGGGCTTCCAGATTCAGCTCCATCGGAGCTTTGATTTGAATTCTATGCATGTACAACTAGAGTATAAATGGTATGGAAAGTTCAAGAGATCAACATTCTTCACAACGTACACGCTGTAAATCAATAGATGCCCGCCGCGATTACAATGTATACAATTGTCATAAATATGTACTTTGAAGTCTTTTGTTGTCACGTGTCTTTTCATGTAGATCATTGCCAATCACTCACACATCTTGTCGAGGAGAAAAAATATACAAAATGTCGGCAGCTATTGACCCTTTTTCTAAATATTAGATTATCTCTGACTATAGGAAGCCTATAAGAGGCTTATATTGCCTCCAGTATATAGTTTATACGTTATATTCTTTTTTGGAATTGACACATTTTTTTATATTTATTGTACATAGGATTTCAAAGAAGTATGGCCATTTAGTCGTGAACTTTGTTTTTGTGTTGGGCTATATTCAAAAAAGATATTGACAGAAATCGTGTAAAGTGGTCTCTGATACGTTTACTTCCCAGCTAGGAATAAAAATAACGTACCATATTTCTACGTTTTCTGACATATTAGCAGTCGAATATCGCTGTAAATAACCTTTTGTGTCCATTTAAGCCATTTTATGACAATACATAACATCACATAACATATCTTTATTTCCAAATCAGGAGCCCACAAGGAGCAATGAGAGTAACATATACAAGAGAAGAACATGATTTACATAAATAAATAATAAGATAGAACCATGTTGTTATGTTAGCTATATAGATCAGAGTTGAACATAAGGACACAATAAAAAAATTCTTAGTAATTTTTTTTCCAATATGAATTTAACAGTGGCTGACACAACCTCAAGATCTTCATTACTGTGAAAAAATATTAATTTTGATTGATTTGAAAGTGTTAGGATATTTTTATTCCAACAAGATAAAATAAAACAGATCCTTTATCCTCAAATTTTGGACAAATACACAAAAAATGATTTTCACCTTCAATTTGATCTATACAGCATGCATATGAAAAGATACATTGAGAACCAAAGCCGATTTTTATTATTTTCATTTTTTGCAAGTGAAGAATGCTTGCATCTCTCATTACAGTTATTGGATTTTAACAAAAACCTTCAAAAATTGTCAAAATCTGTCGAAATTCATGTAATCAAAATTCGTTTGCTTAATGTTTTTTATTCTAAAAATATGAAAATATATTTGAATTGAATTTGTTATGATATAGTAGTAGTGTTTATAGCATGTTTAGAATTTAATGCATTCACAAAGTAAATTAAAGATTAACGAGAAAGTGGTTATATATTTTTTTGTTAATTTTTGGGATGATTGTTAAAACCGAAGGATCAAGCTTTGGAAAAAGGATAGTTCAAATAAAGCTCCACAAAGGGGGGAAATTCAGTCTATTTCCGTGTGTCGTTTTGTTTTGTTTGTTAGTTTGATTTTTGTTGTTATTGTTTTTTTTTTTGTTTTTTGGGGTTTTTT
>MJUU01064717.1:16597-42419 GCA_002080025.1 Modiolus philippinarum
GAGGAATCCAAAGAAAAAAATCCCATCGAAATCCGATGAAAAATAAAGATTTGACATATTTAGAAAAATTGCATTTTTGGCCCCTTTGACCCCTTGTAGCTCGGAAACGGTAAGACCTACAAAAAATCCGTTGACATACTACTGAAAGCTTAGATCAAGAGGAATCCAAAGAAAAAAATCTCATTGAAATCCGATGAAAAATAAAAATTCTACATAATCTGCAAATTCGCAATTTTGGCCCCGTTCGGCCCCTCATAGCTGGGAAAGGAAACAAGTTACCAAAAATCTAATAGCTGAGTGCTATATTAATTTTTCGCAAGGACTCCATTGAAAAAAACTGCATCAAAATCATACTTAAAATAAAAAAAAATTTTTTTTTTAGATTTGCCCCTGTTGGGCCCCATTTATCTGGTGAGTGGTACATGCTACTTGAAATCTGTTGGCATACTTCAGATTGGAAATTTCCTAAGGAGCACACTGAAACAAACCCCATCAAAATCCAATAAATAATAAAGATTCTACAGTCAAATATTAGAAAACACCTCATTTAACCCTTTTTTGGCCCCTAATTCTGAAATGGGTGGGGCAAAAACCTAAAGGAAAGAAACGTTTCTCGAGAATGTTCCAAGAAACGTCATACTAAAATTTGAAAACAATCCATCCACTAGAACCAAAGTTATGCTGTCCACAGACACGAAAATACCTAATTTTACCCCTTTTTGGCCCCTTTTTTGCCTCTTTTTCAAAAACGGGTTGGGCAGGGAACGCGAAATTAAAACCCGGGCTTAAGCTTGTGCCAACAAACATCATACTAAAATTTGATAACAATCCGTTCACTAGAACTAAAGTTATGCTGTCCACAGACGCCGACGCCGACGCCAGCGCCATACCATAATACGACCGCAAAATTTTTGCGGTCGTATAAAAAGATGATCGGTGACATATCATTTTTATTTTATTTTTGGAACATATAGGTTAAGACATTCAAAATATCTTAAAAGAAAAAAAAATCTGTCCGACATTTTTATTAGGATCGAACTACCTTATTGTATTTATTTACTACTGCGATGTCAATGTGGTTAAAATATCAAGATGTTAATATCAAAGCATTGGCTAAAAAGGTTAAAATCAAAGCACTATATATACAAGTTCAAAGGTCTGTTCCAGCGCTTTACTTGTAGCCAAGTCTAGGCAAATATTGAAGTCTCATATATTTCTACTGTTGTGCATCCTGCCATTTCTGTAATAAGTCGCCATTTATACTATGGCTTACTCGTTAAAAAAAAACTCACACAGGTGCATGTTTGTTTAAATAAGCCATCATGGTAATACTTATTTAAGGTCAAAAGGTCAATACATGTTTTTTGTGTAAATATATATTTACTTGTAAAATATACTTACCTGTACATTTACCTGTGTGAAATATGCGCCCATTTGAAATACTAAATCTGCATCCAAATGAAATACCCCTACTTTTTAAAATGCGCCCAAATGAAATGCGCCCAATGAAAGGGTGTGGGAAGCTGGTTTCTTGGCAAACTGGATATCTGTCAGTCACTAATGATGTCACAAAGGAAAAGCTGTCAAATGACTGTAACTGCCCAAAAAACAAGCATATCCCATACCTAATTAACACATTTTTCAAATGTGCGAGTTGAATGGGCAGTAAAACAGTGTATATCTACCTTAAAATTTAAATGTTAGATGATTTTTGAAGGTCTGTTATATTTTGAAAACATATTAGGCAAGGATGATTAAATTTATTAATTGATAAAGCATGGAAAATCAAACAGTATTTAATTCCATGAAAATAAAACTTCACATTTGACAATTTAATGCTATTGTATAAAAGAAATACTGCACCTTTACATCCTTCGTCAGTAAGTAATCTCCCATGTTCACAGTAACACATGTACCGATTTTCCTCTGATATACACATGGCAGAAGCATGACATGGTTTTTTGTCACAAGGATCATTGTATGTTTCACAAGTATCACCTGTATAACCTGTCAATATAAATAACACCTGTCAAAATAGAGCTGTCACCAAATGCTCATTGAACCCTAAATCAATACTGAAAGTGCAAATTTAAGTATGTGTGGACACAATACAGTTGTGGACACAGTACAAGCGAGGACACAATGTAAGTTGCTAGAGGCCGTCTTAAACTTACTATGAGGTATGAATAAAGTTGTTGAAGGCCTCATGGTGACTTCATAATGAAGATTACTTTATTTTTCCATGTATTTGTAGTAACATTGTCTCATGTGCATTTACTCCATATCCATTCATTGCTTACAATGTAATTATAGACACAATGAAATACATCTCCCCCTTTTTTCAACGGCAGTGGCTGTGCGTCCACGGGTAGTCCACAGGTAGTCCACAGGCTTCGCGTACACGCTTCCGGTTTTTGTATTAGAAAAGGAATCATTTCTGGATATTTGATAAAAGTACCAGAAATTATAATTTTAAGATAAAGACAGAGCGAGTTCTAATACAATTTCATGTGGTTACAACTTATGAAAAGTTGTTATTTATCTAAATAAATGATCACTGACGCGCAGATCAAATAAAAAATGAAGAATGAAAAATATTAATCTGAGAGTGGACACCTATAAGCGATGTTCAAGCTGAACATTTCATAAGGCTGGATTTTTATTTATTTTGCCAGTTATGACGATTTGTAAAATATAGTCAGTTTAAAAAGAAAAAGATGTCGAATTGTTGAGAATGTCTTTACACAAACCAGGACATACACAAAAATGAGGATGAAAATGTTATAACATGTGTCCATCTCATAATAGTAGTAAAATGGTTTTGTCGATCTCACTAAGACAAAGGCCGCCTGCCAAATGCAAAATGTTTCCTTTTTTAAATCCATACAATTAATTTTTCAAAATAATAATACCTATCACAAGTTACACAAAATTCACAGTTCTTGAATTAACTATTTACCATATTTGGCCTCCTTTATCATCTTATTGTAAATCGGACCACGGCTGTAAAAGAATCTTGTTTCTTTATTTTCTGGAAGCAACTATCGCAAAAGTAACTGCTTTATAAAGTGCCAGTATAACGAAGTAGACTTTCCAATTTGTATTACTGCAACAACCATCCAATAAATTGGTATTGGTTGTTATAGATTTCAATATAGTAATTATGCGGAGAATAAAAGTTATATCTGCAATATAAGCAGGCTTTTCGGGATTGATTTTTCTTATTTAAAATTCCAGTTGGCGCAAAAAACTTCTAAACTTTCGACTTATATGTAGATTGTAATGTCAAAGTTTGCCGGAATGTCCGGAAATTTCTCCAGTTTTATACAAGAACCGGAAGCGTGGATGCATAGCCTATGGGCTACGCATCCATGCGGCGTGGACGCGCAGCCACTGCCTTTTTCAACAAAATATTAAAAGACGAATTACAGTGCACCCTTATTATATTGCCACCTTTCGCATCAAAGAAACTTTTAGAACAAGATGTGTTTGTGAAACACTACATATGCCCCCAGATTCTACAGTCACATATGGGAAAACACCTAATTTAACCCCTTTTTACCTCTGTGACCTTTGACCTGACCTTATTTATTTGCATATTTAGGTCCATCTTGACTAGACCTATACAGATGCCAAGTATGCCCCTTTGGGCCTCTTGTTTATTGAAAGTGATTTTAATTGTTTAATGTATCTATTTAAACATGCTATAAGAAACCTACAGAAAAATACTGCATCAAGATCTGACAAAAATGAAAGTCATTTTTTCCGTTTGGCCACCTTTGGGCATCTTGTTTCTCAAAAACGGTAAATGTTATCTCAAATACTTTGCATACTACAGTTGTTAAATTTTATAAGCAATAAAATGAAGCAAACCTCGTTTCAACACGATATATAATAAGGATTCTACAGTCAAATATAGAAAAACAGCCAATTTAACCTCTGTGACCTTGACCTTTGACCTGACCCAATTTGATTTTACAAATTCATGTTCCTCTTGATTGGACCTGTATTTTACATAGCTTAAAAGTTTAGCCAAGGTAAAAGTTTCTGACACACAGAACAGACAGACAGACAGACAGACAGGACAAAAACAATATGCAAAATATTCAAAGACAAATTATACCCCCCTCAAAATTTCAGGCAGTGACCATATTACTTCATGCACATCTTCAGGTAGTAAACTACAACTGTGTAACATTTCGTCAAAATCCAAGCAGCTGATTAGGAAAACATCTAACAAGGTTCATGGAAGAACAGACAGACAGGTTGATTCCTATATACCCACTCAAACTTTGGAGGGGGGTATATACACATATTATCACCTGTAGTTGCGGACTTCAACTTCCCGTAATCAGGCCATTGAAAAAGCGGAAATTGCCGTTTTGTTTGTGGAAGCCATGAAAATCTTTCGGGACCACAGTAGAAAGGCACCCAAAAAAAAAGAATACATTCATCAGTTTGGATTATTTAGACAAGTACAATTCATTTTGGAAAAAAGTTTTTATATGATGAACCTGCAGATTTTGCCTGATCATTTCCAACTTTAAGTCTGATGACACGTGTCGTTCATTATCATTTAAATCTGCATGTCCAATGCCCATATCAGAAATCCAAATGTTGTGCCCTCGGGGATGATCTCAAAAATATCTACCTTATCACATATTTTTAGAAGCAACAAGAGTTGTCAGAAGACAACATAGCTCGCCGGGGATTCCAGTAACCTCAATGCACAATAAATTCGAAGTAATTGAAAGCTTTCTTCACAAGAAAGTCACATATCAAATATAAACATCCTATCACTAAACAACTTAATTCTAGAAGCAAAGTTAAAGTCTTTAAAAAATACCCTCAGGGCAAGGTCAAGGTCAAAATGTCTACAAATATGGTACCATTAGAAAGCTCTCATCAAAAGAATGTCACATACCAAATATGAAGACCCCACCACTAAACAACTTAATTCTAGAAGCAAAGTAAAAGTTTTTAAAAAATTGCCCTCAGGGCAAGGTCAAGGTCAAAATGTCTACAAATATGGTACCACAAGAAAGCTATCACCATAAGGAAGTTACATACCAAATATAAACACCCTACCACTAAAGGCATACCTTCTAGAGGCAAGGTTAAAGTTTTTTACAAATTGCCCTCAGGGCAAAGTCAAGGTTAAAATGTCTACAAGTATGGTATCAGAAGAAAGCTCTCATCATAAGGAAGTCACAAGCTAAATATGAACATCCTACAACTAAAAGCCTACCTTCTAGAGGCAAGGTTAAAGTTTTTTGAAAATTGCCCTCAGGGCAAGGGCAAGGTCAAGGTCAAAATGTCTACAAGTATGGTACCAGAAGATAGCTCTCATCATAAGGAAGTTACATACCAAATATGAACACCCTACCACTAAAAGCCTACCTTCTAGAGGCAAGGTTAAAGTTTTTTAAAAATTGCCCTAAGGGCAAGGTCAAGGTCAAAATGTCTACAAGTATAGTACCAGAAGAAAGCTCTCATCACAAGGAAGTCACATACCAAATATCAACATCCTAGCTATTCAGGTCTCAATTCCACAAGCCAGGTTAAAGTTTTGCTGACGCCGACGACGCCGACGCCGACACCGGGGGTATTACAATAGCTCTCCGGACATTCGTCCCGCCAAGCTAAAAAGCAAAAGTAAACCTAATCATATATAATGCAGACAAGTATACCTTGTCATATATTGGGGTGAATACTGTAAATTCTTTATTTTTCCATCAAAAAGTAGAAAATTACACAAAGTTTAATACTTTATTTATGTAGATATGTCAAATGCTAATTAGTATCTGATTTAGATGCAACAAATTGACCTTATCACACACTGTGAAAGTACTATTGTTCGTGGGTACCAATTTTCTTGGATTTAGTGGGCGACTTAAACCACAAAATTTGATACCCAACGAAATACAAATCTTCTGTTGATTTGTACTGTGGAAAGTCTCAAACAACAAATTTAGAACCCATGAACTTACAATTTGTTGGCAATCCACGAAAATTTGCACCCACGAATAAAAGTACTTTCAAAGTAATCTCATCTGAAATTCCCTACCTTATCACATATTTTCATCACAATTTACTACCCTTATCATATAATCTGAAGCAAGAAAAAGGTACCTATTCCAGAGGCTCATCCCTATCTCATCATATAGTGGCAGTGACCCCCCTTGAACAGGCACTTTAGGTGTCCTATTTAAATTGCAACCCATACTTTTAAAATGCAAAGTTTCAAATAGATTCATGAATGAAGGTAGGTGCACGGCAATATTAAAATTTACTTGTTTTTGCCGTTTTCTTAAATTTTCGTCATCGTAAATCTTATAAGTGGTCAAAGCATCGTAACACCAAACAATGTGAAACAATTTCATCCTGGCTCTTAATAGGACTGATAAATGTGAAGAAAATAAATACCAGAAGTGAACAAAATGAAATTATTTAATTATGTTAATTTATCCCTAATCTGAAATTTTTGGAGATTAAAAGTTTAATTTCTTATTATTGAAGCAGCTGACTATCTTTTTGCACCATTATATTCATTGAATTCGAACATACAATTGTTTCGTTGGAGCACCTATATATTTTTTGAAAAAACATGGTGTTTCTTAGCTCCATGATTTACTTTAGTATGCTGAATAAAAACAAACACTGTACTCTTATGGTTAAGTTAAACCAGATTGGTTTCTTCAAATGTCAAATTTAAAACTTCATACATCTGATACAAGACATATATAATAGCTCAATTACTTTGTGCCTGCAATTTAATCAAAACTAATTTCAACATTTTCTTAGTCAAATTATTAATTCTTAATTGAAGGGTAAATATGGAATGGACAGGCTAAAATCCAAAATGTGGAAATGGCCACTATTTTCAGATACATTTCAGACAATCTGGAATGGTTGGATACTATGGGTATAACTTGTGAAAATACATAAATACCTGTATAACCTGTCAACATACATATACACCTGTTTCTCTAATTTCTATCCAGTTTTCACATTTCCTGTACGGTGTAGAAACATTTGTTCTCCTCTCTAGAGAGAGAACAAGTCTCGTGAAATTTCTTACCAAATTTATTCGGAATATAATCCTCAGTGTTTTTCACCAAGTCATTAGAGAAACAGTAACTTAAACATGTTAATTATTAAATTTCTCACATCTGGTTAAATAAATTTTCAAATGTTTCAAAGCTCAGCAAGCATCGCTTTAAGGCATTTGCAAAATTAATTCAACTTGATATAAGAAATTTAATAATCAAAAAGTTCTCATTGTGGAACTATATATAACCCATCAACATACATATACACCTGTATAACCTGTCAAAATACATCCACACCTGTATAACCTGTCAACATACAAAAACACCTGTATAACTTTTGAAAATACATAAACACCTGTATAACCAGTCTAAATACATATAAATACATGCATAACCAGTCTCAATACATAAACACCTTATAAAGGTGTAATGCCTGTCTCAATACATAATCACCTGTATAACCTGTCAAAATACATGAACACCTGCATAACCTGTCAAAAAACATAAACACCTGTAAAACCTGTCAAAATACATAAAAACCTTTCAAAATACAAAATTACAGGTGTATAACATGAACACCTGCATAACCTGTCAAAAAAAACACAAACACCTGTTAACCTGTCAAAATACATAAACACATGTATAACCTGTCAAAATACATGAACAGCTGTATAATCTGCCAAAATACATAAACACCTGTATCACCTGTCAATATACTTAAAACACCCGTATAACCTGTCAAAGTATATAGACACTTTTAATAACCTGTCATAATAAAAAAACACCTGTTTTACTTGTTTAACCTGTCAAAATGCATGAACATATTGACGACCAGTCAAAATGTGTCAGCATGCATACTTTCTTTCTGGCATGCAGAATTTCAAGTTATATAAACAACCTATTGTATTTCTACTTTTTTATTCCGTCATGGTCAGTAATACATAGCGATTAGTCAATTCGGTGTGGTGAATAATCTGCTCTAGCGCATGTTATCCAAAAGGAAGGAATCCCCCGTTACAAATGCACTTACACCTAGGTAACCTATCAAAATGTATTTACACCTATATAACTTAAAAAACACCCATTCCTACCTAAATATTTGAAAAAGTGAGAACTTTCCGTCATTTTGAGGGAAACTTCTCTCACCAACTGTATTCAAAAAGCCCCCCCTTGTATGAAAAAATTGTAATAATTGGTCGGATTAAGGCCTACCAGCTACCGTTATACCAAAGCTCTCCATAGTAAAATAGCAAAATGTTCTAAAATGAGGTTGACAATTTATCTCATATCTTATATCACACATAAATTATTTAGAATGGTACATACAATATAGATCTACTTTCTAAATTCAATCATATATCTTTTGTTATGCATCTAATTCTTACTAGATCTACATTCAAAATGGAATCTCCTATCTTTTGACTACATGTCTACATTCACAGTGTAATCTCACATCTTTTGTCTTACAATACTAACTAAATCTGGATTCATAGTGGAATCCCAAATCTTTTGTCATACTGTACTTAATTTTCTAAGTGCCATAAAAATTCAGTACCAGGATACAGTGGAATCAGCTATACAATGAAAACATTCTATAATACTTTCTGGATGTACATTCACAGGAAAATCCCATATCTTTGTCATACATGTATTACTCACTAGATGTACATTCACACTAGAGGCTCAGACACTGAGCCTGTATCGCTCACCTGACAAAATGCTGAAAAGCAGGATTTTTCTATGTTCTGTATGGTGGCCATGATTTTTATGTGAATTTCCCATAGGGCCAAAATAAACTTTGTTCTGTGCTGGCGGCCATGTTTTTCATTGGATCAGAACAAAATGAGCAATCTTTGTTAAGGACCTTCAGTTCATCATTCCTGTAAAGTTTGGTTGAATTTGCTTCAGCGGTTTCAGAGGAGAAGAAAATGTAAATTTTCCCATAGGGTCCAATGTTAAACCTTAGTTTCGCGCTGGGAGCCATGTATTTTATTGGATGGAAATGAAATGTGCAACCTTTGTAAAGGACCTTGAAAAACATCATTCCTGTAAAGTTTGGTTGAATTTGCTTCAGTGGTTTCAAAGGAGAAGATGAAAATGTGAATTTCCCTTAGGGGCAATGTTAAACTATGTTCAGTTCTGGCGGCCATGTTTTTTATCGGATCGGAACGAAATGAGCAATCTTTGTAAAGGACCTTCAGTTCATCATTCCTGTAAAGTTTGGTTGCATTTGCTTCAGCGGTTTCAGAGGAGAAGAAGAAAATGTGAATTTTTTTCCATAGGGTTCAATGTTAAACCTAAGTTCTGCGCTGGCGGCCATGTTTTTTATCGGATCGGAACGAAATGAGCAATCTTTGTAAAACATCTTCCATACATCATTCCTGTAAAGTTTGGTTGAATTTGCTTCAGTGACTTAAGAGGAGAAGTTGAAAATGTGAATTTCCCATAGGGCCAATGTTAAACTATGTTCCGTGCTGGCGGCCATGTTTTTTATCGGATCAGAACAAAATGAGCAATCATTGTTAAGGACCCTTAGTACATCATTCCTGTAAAGTGTGGTTGAATTTGCTTCAGTGGTTTCAGAGCAGAAGATGAAAATGTGATTTTTCCCATAGGGTCCAATGTTAAACCTAAGTTCCGCGCTGGCAGCCACGTTTTTTGTCGGATCGAAACGAAATGAGCAATCTTTGTAAAGGACCTTCCATACATGGTTCCTGTAAAGTTTGGTTGAATTTGCTTCAGTGGTTTCAGAGGAGAAGATGAAAATGTGAAAAGTTAACGGACGGACGACAGACGGATGGACGACGGACGGACGAGGGACGGACGAGGGACAGACGACGGAGGGACGACGGACGCCAAGTGATGGCAATAGCTCACCCTGACCCTTTGGGTCAGGTGAGCTAACAAGAATCCCATATCTTTCGTCATACATGTAATACTCACTAGATGTACATTCACAGAAGAATCCCATATCTTTTGTCATACATGTATTACTCATTAGATGTACATTCACAGAAGAATTCCGTATCTTTTGTCATACATGTAATACTCACTAGATGTACATTCACAGAAGAATCACATATCTTTTGTCATACATGTAGTACTCACTAGATGTAAATTCACATGAGAATCCCATATCTTTTGTCATACATGTATTACTCACTAGATGTACATTCACAGAAGAATCCCATATCTTTTGTCATACATGTAATACTCACTGGATGTACATTCACAGAACAATCCCTTATCTTTTGCTCATACATGTAATACTCACTAGATGTACATTCACAGAAGAATCCCATATCTTTTGTCATACATGTAATACTCACTAGATGTACATTCACAAAAGAATGCCATATCTTTTGTCATACATGTAATACTCACAAGATGTACATTCACACAAAAATGCCATACCTTTTGTCATACATGTATTACTCACTAGATGTACATTCACACAAGAATCCCATATCCTTTGTCATACATGTAATACTCACTAGATGTACATTCACAGGAGAATCCCATATCTTTTGCTCATACATGTAATACTCACTAGATGTACATTCACAGGAAAATCCCATATCTTTTGCTCATACATGTAATACTCACTGGATGTACACCCCCTGATTTGTTTAACTTGTCTATTTTATCGTTCGTTTTTCGGTTTTCGTTCGTTCGTGTATCCTTTTTGGTTCGTTCGTGTATCGTTTTCCATTCGTTTGCGTTGATGGTTCGTCTGCAAGATAAACGCATTCGTTCGTTCGTGCAAGGAATCAAACGATTGAAAATCAAATAATTAAATTTGATTGGTTACTGTAAAATACTAATTCGTTCGTCCGGACGAATGCCGCTATCGTTCGTTCGTCTGCACGAACGCTAGTATCGTGCATTTGTTTGTGCGTTAGTTCATTATCACAATCCCTGTTATCGTGCACCGATGATTTAGCAGTGCATTATTTATAGTGACTTTCTCCATTCGTCTATAGTTCAAATTTTTATTTACTTTGATCGAACTTTTGTACCTTCACGTTAAAGATTCACCTTCTGAATAGGTCGCCTGAATTTACCTGCAAGGCTTCATATAAAAATTTGACGTCTTTAAGAGACTGTTCACGATATCAAACACCAAACAACACCATCTGCATGTTCGGTCATCGTTTAAAATTTATAAACAAAAAACTTCTTAGAAACAAACTATTTACGTCAAAAACAACATAATACAGATTTTATGTAATATCTGGGACTAATATACAATCAGAGACATGTATGTCTCTGATACAATGTAACATTTATACTAGTCCCAGGTAATATTAACCATTCAGGAAGCCGACGCAAATATTAAATTGGAATTCTATACTTTAGTCAGCAGTTGGAAACTTTTGACTTCTTTTAAAAGCAAATATATAATTACGAAAATGAAGTCCACTTTGGCCGAAGCATACTGTCACAAAATTTCTATATGTTGTTTTGTGTACATTTTGTGTACATGTACTTTTGTATATTTCATTTACCCCAGGGCGTATTATTGCAACCAGCATTTTTGTCAACTGAATAGCTATATGAAATGAAAATTGCCCGTTTATTAAAAAAAGAAAAGAAAATAAGAAAAATTAAACGTCACAGGTGAAGAACCAGTATATTTTTACTATTACTATTTTCACACTTTAAAATAATAACTTTGTGTATGGATTTCGATATTTGATATTATCTGCACTGATGAGAGAATCATGAGACATAAGTTGTTGAAATGGTCATATGCAGAATATAAATTTGAGTTATTTCGTACTTTGTTTCCACATAAACACATCCATTTTCGGAACTTCCCGTTCTGCCACGCAGGTTCAAACATTGTATTACCAGATAACCTTCTTTACTGAATCAATCATGCACTTTCCTTGGTGTTTTTTCCATGGATAAAATGCCTGTTACAACAACATATCTATAAACAATCTTATCTATAAACAATCTTTGTGAAAAACGAATAAATCTGTCTTTGCAGAACTTTGACAAGGTTCATACAATTTAAAAAAAAAGTTTGTTGCTGTCATGAAATAAACACGGAACACTTTATATTTTTAACCCCTTTGAAAAGGTGACAGATCAATAAACTTGAGCGAGGATGAGTACAATACAGGGGTTTGTGGTATTTAAAAGAATTCATAAACTGTGTGTTGGCGACTTTGCAATTACACAATTAATTTTACTGAATTGCATAAATGACACTGAGAAAATCAACAAGACACAGAAAAAAACTGACAAAATTGACAAAATGTAATAAAAGATAGAACACCTGTTTATATCGTGTAGACATGTTTCGTCAGTATGTTTAAGTAGATTTTGGCGGCACTTCATTTCCACGAATTTGCAAAAAATAGCATACATCGTCTTTGCAATTTATGTTAACTTCAGTTCTGCGAGTTGGATTTCGTAAGTCATACCTCATCTCCACAAATTGTTAAACCTGTTGAAGGAATACCACGAGTATGAAAACACAATGTCACGCATACATGTGATAGGTCTCTGGAGCCAATGCAGGAGATAGCCTTGATTTTCAGGGAGATTAGCCATTTTTTCAGGTGAAATCAGGGAGATTTTTTATTGCCGTATTTTCCACATAAAATATATATATACTGCCAGTGATTAAGCTAAGATTTTGAGACCTTTTGTCACTTTTGCGTATCAGTTTCGCAGGGCAATGTGTACTATGAAGCTTTTACTTTTATGATTTATAATTTTTATGTATTTGTTTTCGTTTATTTTTTATTGCTTAGATTCAGCACATCAGTGATATTAATGGGTTCCTTTTATTGTTATTTACAGAGAAGTATATCTCTATACCTGCATTATGCACTCACTTACTTGGAAATGAGAAATTTTTGACAGCATTAAACAAGTAGTATGGTGGTTTATCGCCTTGAATACCTGTATAGGTCTCTCACGGCATTTTAAACCTGGAGGGACGCCCACTCCAATGCAATGTTATTTCGGACAGTTGATCTTCCCTGGTATCCGCTGACTGTCGTGAGACTTCGCAGTCGAATTCCTTGGTGGGTCGATCTTTTGGGTGTAGAAGGACTTTGAAGAACTCAAAGCCCTAACTACGATATGCGCCGCCATTAGCCTGCATGTCTTGGCCCCGAGAGACCAAGACCCATTCTACACATTGAATGGTGCAGTTGCCCAGTCCTCACCATCGTACCGGAGTACTCTCGTGGAGGTGGTCGTGCGTCTTCGAGGACAGCATTAAACAACAGAGCATTATAAATATCTATATCTCAGTTTTACTTTCTATTAATTTGTGATTTTAAAGAAATTATTTTTCAAAATATCACACAAATATTGTTTACAAACACATTTTTTTGCTAAAATAGTGGTGAAATAAAAATTTCTGTTATATTGATCTAGCAAATATCAGCAAAAGTTCAATTCTCAAAAATAAATTCATGGAAATGGAAAGACAATTTTTAAGGGGGAAATAACCAAACTTTAAAAGAAACATGATCTTTAAATAAAATCAATGTGTTTGACCTGTTAATTATGAAAAATTTGCTGAAAGAAAGATTTTAATGTTCAAAGAATTAATTATTTTAAATAACTGATAGTTAATTGCCATACAGGTAAGCAAGTTATCTCTGATTGACCGGTAATTAGTGATACCATGCCCAGGAACACAGGTAAACAAATCACAGACAGCGTTTGTTTACAACTGACCTAATCCTTTAATTAGCATTACAGGTGTAATTAAAGTGTCAGTTTGGACAATTAGATTACAGTAACAAAGATTATGAGCAGTCAAGTGACTATAGGCTAATTATATCCCTTGGGAATACTCCTAAATGGCGATTTTGTACACATTTTTTTATTTTGGCTGGAAGCCGAATTTCCGGGAGATATTTCTGGAATTCCGGGAGATGAAAGAAACCCTTGAAAATCCGGGAGATTTCCATGCTCCCGTCGGGAGATCACATGTATGGTCACGAGAGAAGTTCCATCATAATAATATTTGTCCCGAAGAATAAAACGTTATGTACAGAAAATTTTCCCGTTGAAACAATTTTAATTGCAAATGGAAGATAAAAATGATTTGCAAGTATTATGATATTTCTCTAATAGAAACTGTCTTAGGTGGAGCAATTACAGGCGTTGACAATAAAAATACAGCTTTTTTCGTTCTTGATTCTAACGGAAGAAGACATTCAGATTTTCGAATCATATTTATATACCCGAAGTAAGATTTCGTCAGTCAATTTTGAAAAGCTAACAATTTCGTGAATTGTTTTGCAAATTAATCTCGTTGTATGTTTTGGATGCATTGTGCATGTAAACATGTATATGTGAAAATCTAGTAAGTAAAAAAGTCTTTCATCGTTTTGAGAAATGTATTTTGCCAGGAACGGAATAGGAATAGGAAATATGAACGTATCATTTTGTCCTTCCGTAAATTGAAATAGATTTTATATTTTAATCTAAAGTTTAATTATATTTTGTTCGTTTCATTTTTCTATAAAGAATTATTATTTTTCATGTTTTGTCGATTTCATTCTTATATCCTATTAGCGATTTTTTACACAAATATTGTTTATTTTTACCAAACCGTAAATATTTTTGGCTAAAATGTTTCAAAAAGTTGTGTTACAAAGATCCTTTTTAATTACCAATTATTGTTTATCTGTCAAACCGAAACAGACAATGTTTATTAAAAAGGATAATCCGACTTTAAGCCAAATAACTTTTTTTGGATAAAATTGTAAAAAGTCATTTTATTGGATAACGTAAGTTTCTTTCCTTCCTGTCAATCAATTTCTAATATTTATAGTATTTTTATGAAATATATTTTTGTTATATTTATGTCATTTATTGTTGATCGTTGAAATATGAAATATGGAAATATCAGCAACTTCGCATCTATGTGAAATACGAATCTATTTCCGTAGAAACAGAGACTGTGTGATTCGGTTAAAAAAACACCCAGTCAAACTACTGTCTTGCATTTGTCAAATACAAACTCGCTATCAGATTGATACACAAGAAAATATCTATAAGGATACACACGGTACAAGGAATAAATCACACAGTTGAAGACAAAAATACTTGTTTCTTCCATCCGGATGGACCACTTGGTGTACGCAGGGCTTGAATATATACATGCATTAATGTGCAAATTATCAAATAAATGAACGTGCAGAAAAAGCAATCATAAAAAACTACATTACTGTTCTTTCGGAAAACCCAAAGTGTAGGATTTTTTGTGACAGCTGCCAAAAGCTATATTAAGTACTAAATTGAGTTATTTTCTAAGGTAGCCTATTGAATCACATTGTTCAAAATTCAGATATAGCTGCATAAAGATCACGGTAATGGATAGGCAATTAGCGACCGTGAAGTTTCTTTTTTTTTTCATTTCTATTTTCATTTTTTTGTAATTGTTGCGCAGAAAATAAATAAATAAATAAAAAGTAGATCGACCTTTTTACGTTACTATCCATACTATTACATTAGTGATTTTTTCATGCTGGACCACCACAAATTCAAAATGTATCAGACGTTCCGTATAATTAGCTTTTAATATATATTTTAGTCAAAAGCCGATGAAATTCCATTCATACATAGGTTGCTGTCCAATGTGAAGTAATAAACCAGCGGCACATTAAATAAAAATGTTCGTCTGTACATACGATTAGAGCATTCGCTTGTACATACGATTAGAGCGTTCGATCCTTTGCACGATAAGAGCGTTCGTTTGTCTGCACGCATGATTAGAGCATTCGTTCGTGTACACGATATGAATGGTTCGTTTAGACGATACTGGCGTGTGTATTACATTTCGTTCGTTCATTTGTCGTGCGTTCGTGCATCGTTTATCGTGCGTTTGTACATCGTTTTTCGTTCGTTCGTATATCGTTCGTGTGGGCAAGTTAAAACGAATCAGGGGGTGTACATTCACAGGAGAATCCCATATCTTTTCGAACATGTAATACTCACTGAACGTACATTCACAGGAGAATCCCATATCTTTTCATACATGTAATACTAACTGGATGTACATTTACAGGAGAATCCCATACCTTTGGTCATATATGTAATACTCACTAGATGTACATTCACAGAAGAATCACATATCTTTTGTCATATATGTATTTCTCACTAGATGTACATTCACAGAGGAATCCCATATCTTTTGTCATACATGTAATATGCACTAGATGTACATTCACAGGAGAATCGCATATCTTTTGTCATACATGTAGTACTCACTAGATGTACATTCACAGGAGAATCCCATATCTTTTGTCATACTGGATGTACATTCACAGGAGAATCCCATACCTTTTGTCATATATGTAATACTCACTAGATGTACATTCACAGAAGAATCACATATCTTTTGTCATACATGTATTACTCACTAGATGTACATTCACACGAGAATCCCATATCTTTTGCTCATACATGTAATACTTACTAGATGTACATTCACACAAGAATCCCATATCTTTTGTCATACATGTAATACCCACTAGATGTACATTCACAGAAGAATCCCATATCTTTTGTCATACATGTATTACTCACTAGATGTACATTCACAAAAGAATCCCATATCTTTTGCTCATTTATGTAATACTCACTAGATGTACATTCACAAAAGAATCCCATATATTTTGCTCATACATGTAATACTCACTAGATGTACATTCACAGAAGAATCCCATATCTTTTGTCATACATGTATTACTCACTAGATGCACTTTCACAGAAGAATCCCATATCTTTTCATACATGTAATACTTACTGGATGTACATTCACACAAGAATCCGATATCTTTTGTCATACATGTATTACTCACTTGATGTACATTCACAGAAGAATCCCATATCTTTTTTCATACATGTAATACTCACTTGATGTACATTCACAGAAGAATCCAATATCTTTTGTCATACATGTAATAATCACTAGATGTACAATCACAGGAGAATCCCATATCCTTTGTCATACATGTAATACTCACTAGGAGAATCCCATACCCTTTGTCATATATGTAATACTCACTTGATGTACATTCACAGGAGAATCTCATATCTTTTGTCATACAGATTTACATTCGCAGAAGAATCCCCTATCTTTTGTCATACATGCATGCTGTATTGCTGTACTTCATTTTCAAGATAGCATCGGAATAACATTGAAATCAATTTATTACCAAGATACATTGGAACCTGCGATACAGTGAGGACACACTTTGATACTCACCAGATGTACATTCACAGGAGAATCCCATATCCTTTGTCATACAAGTACCTTCATTTTTACAAATACCAGTTTCGGCACAGTGGTTCTCAATCAACTGACAGCTGCTTCCATCATAATCTGAAAATGAGATTCATTACAAATCAATACATCAATAAAGGACTATGCCAAGCGCAGCATGATACGACCACAAGTTGACCACTGAAATTTGAACAAGTGTAAATTAAAATTAATGTGGACACAGTAATTTTCTGGACACAATAAGGACCTTGAAACATTAATTAACTGGATACAAATTAGTGAAAATAATCAAAGTGCTTAAAGCCCTTATAGAAAGGTTGCTTTCAAAGATTTAAGTAGACATGGTACAAGCTCCTCTTGTCGTTTATCCTTTCTATTTTGCTATAAAAGTGTGCAGTAAACTATCCACACTTGTTTACTATCAAACAGTGTTACAAATATTAAAAAGAAGAAAGATAAATAGTACAGCCACAGCATATAAAAATTCCTGACAAGCCAGCACTATCTGAACTAAATGCAAATTCTAAAGACCTCACTTAAAAGTAATGGTTATCCCACTACAGTTCGTACATAATGATTATCTCCTTTTCTATATGTACACTCCCAACCACGTGTTTTTTGCGTTTTCCACACGCCCACTGTGGGCGTGGGCATGAGTGGGCATTGGGAATCCACGCTCGTCCAAGTGTCCATGTTTGCCAACTCACAGGAGTGGGCATCCACGCCCACGTGTCCACCATGCTAATGATATCCACTGGCAGCCCACGGTACCCACTCTATGTAGTGGGTGGAAATTGTTCATTAAGTAATTAAATAATTCAGGTATTTTAATTCAGTAACTATTATTACGTTTACCTGAGACACCGGGAGTTGAGATAGTAATCATTGTCAACAAGAGAACGACTAATTGTCAATATGTAATCAACGGTTTCTTCAAAACAATTTCCTTCGAAAAATAAACTAAACAATACCTTATAGCAATCTTAAAACGTCTTACTCTTGTTTTTTGCAGTTTATGTCAATCATTTTGACAGGTGTATTCTAAAAATAAATTACTGAGGCATTTAAAAATCGTGGTGCGCTGAAGCGTAACTTTCTCGTCGGCATTAAATTGAGGATATATGTACCTTTGTTTATTGGTTTAAGAGAATAAATCTATCTACATGTACATCGTACTATCATTGTGGAAAAAATATTTTCACTTGACATTTGGGACTGAATATTATAATCAGCGATTGTACATTATTGATTTAGAAGTGACCAGATATGTGTTCCGTGCACTGCGTAAAGTTCTGATGATCATGTAAGGGTTGAACCCACAACGAGCAGCTTACTAACAACGATGAGGGAGTTGGACAAGACCATTCCTGTAAATGTTCTTACGGCATTTTCAGCTTGTTGTTAAATGTTTTCGCTGAAATAATCAGTTGTTAACTGTTTGGACAATTCTGTGTTTTCTGTTCTGTTACAGACGTACTTTGTATTAATTGTTAAAAGGAAATGAAAGGCACTATATAATGATAAAATTATATTGTTAAAAGACTGTTTATGAAACCCCTCTTGCCCCCCCCCCCCCCACCCCAATCCTCCCCGCTACCAGTTCATACTTGATTAGCAGTTTCCCAGTGACAATTTCACCTGTTGTACTAATAAGGGCAATAAAGCGGTCATTTTTTTTGTTGATTGGAGTAACAAGGTGATTTCTACTAATTTGTTCAACCCCGGACTCCTCCCATCCAAACATTAATTACCATAATTTACGAAAATTGTATCCAGTAGAAAACACATCTGGACATTTTAATTTCCAAAAAAAGAAAGAAGAAAAAAAAAACAGTATATCCGTCTCCTAAGAGAATAATATTGGTACATCGGCAAACGAATACCGAAGCAAGAACGAGGGAAGGGGAAATTCTAAAATCATAAATCCAAAATCACGGCAATTCACAGGAACACGAATTGAGACAGCATGACAAAGACAAAACTGGGCATATACGATGTTATCGGGAGAGGCAAAAAGTTCTGATGTCAACAAAAATCCATATATATGATAGTCATTGCTTAGTAGGGTGGATTAAAAATGTATCCCCACCTGATCATGACTTTATTGACTTTGTCATATGGTGTATTATTGTAAGGGGGAGAACCCTTTTTCAGGATGTCGGGATTAGGAGTTTTTTTATTTCAGGATTTCATGACAGTTCATATGTAAAAAGATGACAAAATGCTGCATAGTGTATGAAGAAAAAATAATATTGTGCAGGTTTCCTTTCACTTTTAATGACATTGATTTTCTTTGTATAAACGTGACAGACGTTGATAAAAGACAGCACCTCACCAAGGAGAGCGAGGACAGATTTATTGAATCGGTTGTATATATGTCCTATGGGTCATATACAGTACTGACTTTGACATATGACAGTATTAAAGATAAATAAATCTAGTTTTATAGACATTTCTTTACTCTGTTCTGTATCTCTCCAGTTATCACATGATTTTCGGATGCTAATACGAATAACAAAACACCGTCGTCAGTGTGAATTTAGTTTCTGCATATGAGAATTCAGCATGCCAGATTGCCGAATCAAATTTTACAGAACACCAAATTGTCCTCTCCTTATAGCCGAAACCAAGTTTACCGACTTTTTATATTTTCAGGTTTGACCGCGAGTCCCAATTTGTCGAACCAAATTTGCTGAATCCAATTTGCCAAAGTCTTATTTTTTGTGTAGTTTATTGTCTTCGAACATTTGCGATGTGGATGGAAATAAGTATATCCAGGGTATATGACTGTATACATCTTCCCATGTCGATGGTGTGTAAAGTGAACTATCTTAAGTGTTATCTTGAAGGTGCCGTCCATAAATATTATGTCTGCTAAGGATAACTATTGCATGTTGCTGTCGGTTGGCTAATTGTTTTTGGCTTCTGTCCACTGGCCCACCGAGAGGATGTTGGTATGTGAATCTTAAGAGTTCATGCACTCGTTGTCACACCCTTGATAGCGATCAACTAAACTCGGATGTAACTCTCCGTGTTTAACTTATCATATTGTTAAACCAATAAACAATGATCAGAATGACGTGGATATATGAGTATACTGAACCCTTGATTAAAAGAAAAACACCTTTTTAGCTGTTCAGTATACTTCTGGTCATTGTGTATTGTCTTGTTTTTACACGAAGAATTACATCTGAGTTTATCTGATCGCTATGAAGGGGTGGTTGTAGAATTCTGTCTATTATTTTTCATCGGCTGAGTTGGATTTGCAGCTGCTCTCTTGCAAAGATCGGCTTTGATCTTAGCCAATTATTTTATTAATCATGAATTATCACTGTATTGCTTCTTTAAAGTTCTAGCTGAGTAAGCGTGTTAAGCATTTTGAAAACCGAAATCTGAAAAATCGGCAATTTGGGTGTCGGCTATTGACGGCTAAGTGGTTGTGCATCAATATCTTTTTTGGGTGTATAGTTTCAGGTATATGTTTTAACAGCCTGGTATTTGAATGGCATTCGGGGATAACGGGATAATATTTTATCACATAAAATAATTCCCATATCGGACTGTATCAGCTACAGCTAAAGCTTATCAAAATCACCGTGACATTTAACTTAGCAATCAATCTCACAAGATAATGCGATACAATTTGTCGGTATTTGTTTGGGTAAATGTATATGTTTTGGTGTAGATTCGGGTATATTTTATGTACTTTCTGGTTCGTGTAGTGATAATGAACAGCCCAATCAAAATTTTACCAAGTAATTACCCCCAGGATGAATTTGTATTAGTCCCTCCGCTTCAACCCGGTATATTTTACGTAACAGATATCGTGTAGTGCACATTCCTGAAGTCAATCAAATATTACACATTTAGGAAGGGAATAAAATCTAGCAAAGCTACGTCCTAAGCTGAATCTCCTATTATCAGCTAACATAAATCTTTACACTAGTTTGATCTAATCTGCACCGAAGAATTATATGAGTTTACAGTAACTTCGGTACTATAGGCGGATACATAGGGTTTTTTTTTTTTTTTTTTTTTTTTTTTTTTTGTAGAAAGTGAGCGGAAATAGACAAAAGTAGTCTGAAACCCTTTTTGAAGGCAGGCTCGGGCAATGCTCGAGAAAAAGGCATATGTAGGCATATTTCAAATGAACTGCAATGTAGATAAGGCATGTGCCCAATGTACCTATCTAACAGGTATACATCAACTGACCATTTCAAAATAAGAATCAGGGACAATATAAATTATTATTATCAGGGACTATACATGTACATTACAAAGTATAGTCCCTGTTATTATTATATAATGTCCTTTCTAAGGTTGCTTTGTCGGATATTTAAATGAAATAGTCTCAGTTTTTTTTATTCCAAATATTTCTTATAAAGTGAAACTGGAATTTATGCAGGTACATGTAATATTTTGATAAGCTACACACGTCTGTCAGTATATTTGTTGTTGATTAGATTCAGACTTCAAAGGTATTGATTTTGACAACTTGGAACACATAGGTGTGTGTGTGTGTGCATTATATTTGATCTTTTTATCCTTTCGTGCATTTTTTTTAATGGATTGATTAAAACTTTAATCAAATTTGTTTAATAATCGATGTATCACCAGGAAATGTATTTTTGCTAATCTTTGTTTATTTGTTTGTTTTAAATGTTTGTTATTAATTCTATTAATAATTAAATGAAGTAACACCAGCGCAGCTTAAGACTTGGGTAAAATTCTTAAAGGAGAAATAACTAAAAAAATTAGCGTTTTTCTCTGCTACCTGTAATAGTTATACTCTATATACTTTCAATCGGTAAGCCTCAATTGTATCAGTATCAGGGTTATTGGAACGTCTGTGAACTGCTAATTCCTCAATCCCGAACGTGGTACCTAGTGCCTGCATATTTTGCATCGTTAATGGTGCATCAACTCATCATACATGTGCTGCTCATATGTCTCGGTTATGCAAAGTCGGGTCCACGTACAATGTACATGTATATCTGTTTGAGATAACACGGAATAACAAACGTTGAAAGTGCAGAAATTTCCGATTACGTGTTTACTCCTTTTAAAACATATTTAAAGACGTGTACCTTTTAGCTCAAATGTTAATTAGAAAATTTCTTTATAAAATCGCCCAGAAATCTGCATTGTATCCATAGCACCTCTACACTACATGGACTTTTCCAGTACACATTTACAGAACTAAAATTCACTGCAAATATGGGTGTATTTTTCACATTTTATTTCTGTGGATTCGACAACTTGTGTCTTTTCAATGAAGACAAAATCAAAATCCGAATATTATGAAAGGGCTTATAGAGAACAAGCTGTCTAAATATACGTCTCTGTAGTGAACAAATACCCAAAATGGACACTGAAAAATAAGTCGAAATCAATTGTTTTTTTTTTTACTAGAACCTAAGTACCAACACGTATGAATAGCCGTTTTTTTTTCTGCTACATAAATTTCATTTGTTACGTATGGATGCAAGTTGCAAATGAATATCATATATATGTTATTATTAATCAAGTCTTTGTCAAAATGAAGTGATCGTCTTATCAACGATGAATGTTCTTCCTGTGCATCAAGCAACTGATTGGGATGAAATATTTCGTTTCTGTTTGGAACAAACAACCGAAGAAGGCGACAAAATTAAAGAATTTGCGTGAAAATGAAACGATCATTTTCTTTTCAGGGTGAGGGGCTTGGGTGATTTTGCGACGGTGTAAAAGTTATTTAAAATTTCATGTCGATCTCGAACAAATTATTTATTTTCACTAAATTAGGGTATAACCCCCAACCCCCACCCCTTCGAGTCCAGAGTACACTAAAAATTTGAGATGAAGTCCGCAGTCCATTTTTTAATTTTTGACTCTTTTTTGAAATTTGATATACAAGTCCAGAATGCTATGACCTTTGAGTCCGTTAAGTCCATGTACTCAAGTGGTCAAGACCACAGTACGCCAAAAATAATGCCAAAAACCCGGGTCCACTAGGGGGTTATACCCTCCTAAATGTCACATCAAATTATTTATTTGTATTCTCGTATTTTTTTCCAAAACAAAATTCAATTATTTATTTTCATGACAGGTAGGATTAGTATACTTATTTTCACTAGCACCAAGATTAAAATAATTTATTTCCAAAATCGCCTTAGCCCTCCCTGTCGACCCCTTAGAAAAATCATGAATTTTCCTTGCAAAGGTACATTCAAATCACACACTATGGAAATTTCTTCTGTACTTGACCACACGTGGTTGTCCAAATTCAATAATTAGGCCAAGTCAACCGTGGGAATAACATACCTGATGATCATGCAGGTACTTGGCTTCCCGCCAAACACGCTAGTCACACGTTTGACACCTTCCTGTGTAATCGACATCAAAAGATTGGATTGTTGAATGAAATTGATTGTAACATGGGGAACTTTATGGGGTAACCTTTTTACAACTTGGACATAGGTACATGTATATAAGTGCATGCATACTGGTACTTCTACATAAGCATAAGATAATAATTATTATATATGAATAAATATGACCTGTATGTTCATGTTTAGCTTAATAACTTTTAAGATCTGTAGTTTATGAATAGTGTGATTATTATGTTTGTATTGTCATTGAGTCCCACCTAGGGCCTTACATGAAATTTTTTAAAATTGAGGTTACAGCTTGGACATATACAGTTTTAATTTTACGAATAAATTTCGAGCAGAATCTAGTCAAAAACTGAAAAATTAAAGTCAAAGCAAATCAACTGGAACTCCATTAGAGACGTAAAAGTTGTCGATACGGCCATGTGCACAACTAACAATTAACTTCCGTATTTTTATTATTTATTATTGATGCCTCTGCTGGTGGAATGTTAGTCCCCAGTGGCGGATCCTGGGGGATGGGGGCCCGCCCCCCTTAGGTTGAAAAATATTTAAAAATTCTGGGGGTTTTAAAAAAAATTAGAATTCCCCCTTGCTTTCGACAATTCATGGTTCGACCCCACAGACACTTCATTCATAAAAAAATATCAGTCCCTCCTCCTCTTCTTCCACGTGGAAGAAAAGACGGAGGGACTGACATTTCTTATGAAACAAGTGCCTGTGTCCCCCCTCCCCCTTAGCAGAAAGTCTGGATCCGCCGCTGGTCCATGAGGATATTCACCAACCCATTAGCCTGTACTTCGGTGCTGGCCCAAACAACGATTTATTTGGAAACTTACATTATATAAATTTGAGACTAAGTAGTATCTCCTTCTTGCATAGCTCTGTTCCAAGCTGATTTTGGCTTTCATATTTATCTCTTATTGGTTATTTGATCTCTTACCAGCTTTTACACATATTTCGGTTTATTGATTTCCAAATATTTTGATTTGATCTGCACTGAAGGAAATGGTCATATTCAGAAACTAATTGAAAGTTAACTTTTTTTCCGTTTAAGATCCCCCTTTTCGAAGGCTTGATCGATCCGCCAGTGCATACTTCGAGACGGTATGTGCTGTATTTATCAGGAACCAGGCAAATGCATGTGTCTTGAAATTGCTGTTGTAGTGTACTAGATATCGACGAATTACAGTTAAATTTCGTTTCCAAGGGCTTGTTGAGATTTGCCACAGATGCCTTCGTGCTATTCTAAAAAATAGACATGAAAATACTAGTGTCTCCTTATCATCTGAATCATATTTTATTATTGAGCAATTGTACCTCCACTGAATAAGAGTCCTTGGGTGTCCTCTACACTGACAAACATGTTTCCATCCGCCAGGGTTGAGATGCCATTCAGGCACGGGCCTTTTTATTTTCGGTGAGGGGTCTGAAATTTTTTTAGAGAAAAAATTCGAGTCCCGATTTTTGATAAAAAAAGTCTCTGACCAACACCTTTGTTGAAAAAAAATAATCTGTCTCTCACCCCATCCATTAGAAAAATAGTCTCCCTTAACAAATTTTCCTTGCTTACTGTATATAGGTAAAATTAATATGACCCGGCTCCGGAGCCTCCCCTGAAAATCAAATGGTCCGTGCCCTATGCAAGAAAAGTGAAAGATGAGAAGATATTAATATCTGAAAAGGCCGAACAATCGTGTTGATGATAATACTTTATTCATATAAGAAAATTTTCATGATAAAGCCATGATAGGTACAGGAAAAGTATATAGTCCCCAATATGGAGTAGGAAATGCATGAAATTATTGATACCATATTTTTGGGTTTTTTTTTTTTTTTTTTAATTTTTTTCACAAACTGGACTTTGGCAAAATATTTTTTTTTACCTATGTATCGACGTATACTCGTTATTCACGTTATTTGAAGGTCGTTGCTCGTTACCCACAATTTTTCATCGCATTCAGTCGCTTTTTTGTATGCAGTACAATCAATTCAATCATAAAAAAATGTCGCCAGTTGTGTATACATAATACACACCCACACCTGGTTTATCAATTTATCAACCACATGCCTGTAAAACCTAATCGGTTAACCTTCAATCGATAACATTCAGACACAATACATCATGT
>MJUU01064722.1:14382-28972 GCA_002080025.1 Modiolus philippinarum
TCATGCAGAAAATATAGGTCAAAGTGACCTAATTTTGCCTGGATGCTGACCTACCGCCAAAGATGCATGCAGATGCAAAGTAAGATGATCGTACCATGTACAGTTACTTAGATCTGAACTCGGACGTAAACGTGAATGTAAGTCACTCATGCGGAAAATATAGGTCAAAGTGACCTTATTTTGCCTTGATGCTAACCTACCGCCAAAGATGCATGTACATGCAAGGTTAGACGATCCTACCATGTACAGTTCCTTAGATCTGAACTCGGACGTAAACTTGAATGTAAGTCGATCATGCAGAAAATATAGGTCAAAGTGACCTTATTTTGCCCGGATGCTGACCTAGCCCCAAAGATGCATGCACATGCAAGGTTAGATGATCCTACCATGTACAGTTACTGATAACAATTCGGACCTAAAATTAAATGAAAGCCAGTCAAGCGGAAAATATAGGTCAAAGAGACCTAATTTTCTTGGAGGCCCAAGATGCATCTGCACACAAAGTTTGATGACCCTATCCTTCATAGTTGCAGAGATATATGCCCAAATGCGGACGCGGACGTAGACGTAGACGCGGACGAGGACGCCGGGGGTGCTCCAATAGTCCCCCTCAACTTTGTTGAGGCGAACTAAAAATACAATAGTAACAACAGTAAAATTCAGTTAGCAACAGGACTGAGTCAATTGTGAAAAATTAAACTGAAAGAACCAAATATACGGACATAAACATGAAATCACAAAAGACTACTAGCAGTTAACTGACTTGCCAGCTCAAGACCCATTACCAACTGCCAAATTAAGTTATGTACCCCCAGTATACAGCTTCCACCAAGATCCCTTCCTGTGAGGGGTTAAGCATAATGATTTCATGCATATACCGGAATATACACAATTGTATTGTGTCCACTTGTTTTACTGTGTCCACAAATGTGTTGTGCCCACACACACTTAAATCTACACTTGCCATATTGATTCAGGGTTCAATTAGCAGGGGGTATAACTTTTTTGTCTTGTCGTATACATGTTGTTAGTTTCTAAGTATGTCATAAGATTTACAGTGTGTTGGTCTTTAACAATACATTCAAGCTTGCATATATGGCTTCCAATGTTGAATTCAGTATAATAATGCAGTTCAGCAACCATTTCAAGTCTTCATTAATAGACCTTTTTCATGTATTTTTAGTGGTAATTCCACACATGTCAACCATTACTCTTTCAAAGCTGTAAATCAGATTCCAACCAAACGTTCAGGATATGTTGTTCGACCTATCTAGTTATGCTCCTAATACCTGAAATTTGATTTACTTATTTTAATGATTCACTTAGACAAATATAGTGCATTTATCAATCTTGTTGCTTTCTTATCACAACTTTTTACTAGAGGCTTTCATGAGCCTGTATTGCAAGCCAGCACAATGGCTGATGAATACAGTCAAATAAACTTACTGCCTGCCATCTTGGAAAAGGGATGGATCTGCAGAACAAAATTTTAAGCAAACTATTGTGTAAAAGTTTATTTCCAATTAGGCAAATGGTTTCAAAAGAGATCTTTGAATGTACTCCAATATTAAACTATGTTCCCAATTGGTAACCAACTTGGATAAGGTGAAGACTTGAAAGACATCTGTTTTGAAGGGGACCATCTCAGATACATTATGAATAAGTTTTGTTCTTATTGGACAAGTCGTTATTTAGAGGAAATTTCCTTGGAAAGTTCTTTTAATAAAGTCCAATGTTTAACAATGTTCCAAAGCTGCCATTTTGGTTGAGGGATTGACACCTAAGTAACAATACTGGATTGCCACACAAGGTTGGGCGGTAAATTCCACCCCTGGTTAAAATACCGGCCTTAAAAAAAAGGTCAACTGTCTCAAAATTAGTAAATTAATTTGTAAATATAGGTAAAAATTATGTACCTGACCTCTATATCAGGGACAACTTTATTAGGGTCTTGATTACTAAAACAACAAAATTTCAAGGGAATGTTTATAGCAGCCTTGTTGAATGATGGATCAGCAACAAAAGAAAACTTTCAACAGACAAAAAACGACATTTTTGTATTAAATCAAGTCAGCAGTTCTCTAGATCTTTGTATGCATTTTTCAATGTTTAACTAAGTTCACCGCTGGTGATCATGTTGGATGACTAATCAGTACCAAAGTAACAACAGTTGGTCAGCACCTCACAATTTTTATTCATACTATATACGGTTTAAGTCCATTCATCAGTTCTCTAGAAGAAATATTTGTATGTATTTCAAATAAAATCCAATGTTAATCGAAGTTCACTGCTGGCAGCCATGTTAGATGATGGACCATAGTAATAACACTTTGTAAGCACCTCGTAAGAATCAAGCCATGTTTGGTTTCAATACATTCAGTGGTTCTGAATAACAAGATCTTTTTCCAATGCATGTACCACAAGGTCCAATGTTTAACTAAGTTTAATGCTGGGGCAAAGTTGGATGAAGGATCACCAAAGAAAAAACACTTGGTTGGCACCTCACAAGCTGCTTGGTTAAATCCATTCAGTAGCCCTTTGCATGTATTTTTTCCTATGTTTATAAATTGAGTTTTCGCTGCTGGTGGCCATATTGGATCAAGAATCAGCACCAAAGTAACAAAATTTAGTCATCATAGGCATCATTCATGGCAAGTTTAGACAAATCCATTCAGTGGTTCTCAAGAAAAAGTATTTTTGAAGGAAAAGTTCACCACAAACAAAATAAATCAGAAGACGTTCACAAAGTGATGGCAAAAGCTCACCCTGGCATAGAAAGATGAGCTAAGAGCTGTATATTAAAGATTCTACCTAAACTTTCAGGATATGTGGTTCATATGATCTTTTGCACCTTATACATGGACTTTAAACTCTGATTTTCTTGATTTTGGAAATTCATCTAGCTTAAAATTATCTTAATATAAATGTATGTCATACATGATTTCATTTTGGCCTGTTAGTTTTTGAAAATCAATTCTTTCATGCAAATTTTCATAAGATATATTGCAAGTGTCCTTAGGTGAAGTATCACTGAATTTCAACACCTCATACAGGAAGACATGGAATGGAACAAAATTATCTACACTTATAACAGAAATGTAATTTGTTATGTATATTTTCATTGAGTGAACAACCTTTGGACTAAGTTTTACTGAATTTCAACACATCATATTGGAGATATGCTTACAAAGACACTATCAAGTGTCTCTCTAAAACTATACCAAAACAAAACAAGAGCTGTCACCGAATAGGCTAAATACAGTCCTCGCTCATTGAACCCTGAATTGATATGGTTAGTGCAAATTTAAGTGTGTGTAGACACAATACAGGTAAGGACACAATACAAGTATGGACACAATACAAAAATAAAATTACATCTTTTTTTTTTTTTGCCTCTTTGACATTTTACACAAAAATCATAAGGGTTATAGAGTAATTTTATTTTAACACTTTGAAAACAAAGAAGAGTGTTTCTCACCCCAGCTTGATTTCATAATATTTACGCCTTAAATTATTTCTTTGAAAATGTCAAAGTCCAAAAAAAAAAATCATTTCAAAAGGAATCAATGAAAGTCCCAGTCAAATTACACCCTTCCTGGTTTGGACAATACTTGTATCCCTTCATGCACATCTCAATATAGTGTCCTTCCTCAGTATATAGTTTCATATTAATTCTTCTAGTGGTCTAAGAGGAGTTGCCCTTACGAGGCAACCATACATAGGGAATCAAAGAAAAGTCAAAGTATCTCCCCTTCCTAGTTTCAGACAATAATTATATTCCTTCATGCACATTTCCATATAGTATCCTTCCTTTGTTTAAAGTTTCATCAAAATCCTTCCAGCGGTTTAAGAGGAGTTGCACTTACGAGGTAACTCACACATAGGAAATCAAAGAAAAGACAAAGTCAAATTATCCCTCCTTCCTGGTTTCGGAAAATAATTAAATTCCTTCATGCACATCTCCATATAGTGTCCTTCCTTTGTATAAAGTTTCATCAAAATCCTTCAAGGGGTTTAAGAGGAGTTGTGCTTACAAGAAATGTGGACAGACAGACAGACAGGGTGATTCCTATATACCCCAGTGGTTAAAGGGGAGTTCAGTTTACCAGGTAACCCATACATAGGGAATCAAGAAAAGTCAAAGTAAATTATTTCCCCTTCATGGTTTCATAAAATAATTATATTCCTTCATGCACATCTCCATATAGTGTCCTTCGTTTGTGTAAAATTTCATCAAAATCCTTCCAATGGTTTAAGAGGAATTGCACTTACAAGGTAACCCATACATAGGAAATCAAAGAAAAGTCAAAGTCAAATTATCTCCCCTTCCTGGTTTCAGACAATAATAATATTCCTTCATGCTCATTTCCATTTAGTGCCCTTCCTTCATATAAAGTTTCATCAAAATCCTTCCAGTGGTTTAAGAAGAGTTGTGCTTACAAGAAGTGTGGACAGATGGATGGACAGACAGACAGGGTGATTCCTATATAGCCCAAACTTTATTTGTGGGGGTAATACTTTCGTTAATGCACATCATTTAGTTGGTTTGGGTGTCTAAAACTGCACATCCATCTTGTGCATGTAATGAAAATTGGAATTTACCACTACAATGTTGTAAAAATGATTTTAAATGGTTCATTGATAATAAATAAAATCAAATAAGCAACATTTATGCTGTGAGTGTGCAAAAATATATAACATTTTTGAAAAGCTCTTATTTTATTAAGGGGAGATAATTCTAAATAAATTATAAGGGGAAAATCACATTTTCATGATTTTTTTTAAATATGATAGGTGACCCCATTTTTAAAATTTTATTTTTCAAAGTTATTTCTCCAACACAGTTTATACTACATTTTAACCAAAATCTATCGATTTATTCATATGAAAATTATAAAATGGTATTTTCTCCCTATATAGAGTATATTAAAATCCTCAAAATCTTGCTATTTCCAGAAGCTTTTCCCAGAAAAATGAGTTCGGTTACATTGATTTTTTTAAGTGCATTTAATAAACTTTCATTTACAGAACAAAATAAGAAAATTCTAGCATTTTGTTACTAGTCACCCAACCTAACTTAAATGTGTACAAACTTTGGATAAAGTCTCCAATTAATCCAACATATCATACAGGGATTGTGATTTCAAGAAGGAAGGACTGAAAGACATCAAGACAGATGACACAGACATAAAGAATCCTATATACCCTCTTAATGTCATTTTTGGCATAATAAAAAAGAGTTGCAAAAATCAAAATTCCATATTGTTTTAATAATGCAATAAATAAAAGTTCAAACAAAGATCATAAAATAATATAACAAAAGAGTTTAATGTATAAAATTCTTAACATAATTACCTTCTATTTTAATCACATACTATAAATTTAGAAACCATAACATATAATATACAACGTGGTCAGGGAGATATAATTATCTAAACATCTTACTTTACAAGTTTTTTTGTTGTTGTTGAAAATACCTAGTTTCGATAGTTTTTATTTTTATGCCCCCGTGAATCGAAGATTCAGGGCCATATAGTTTTTGGTCTATCTGTCTGTTTGTCTGTTTGTCCACAAAAAACTTTAACATTGGGTATATCTTTTGAATGGCAAGTGATAGGACTCTCATATTTTGCATGTGTATTCCTTGTGGCAAGACTTTTCAAACAATACCAAAATTTTGGATGCCGTGACCTTGACCTTGACATGTGATGGACTTTTTGAAAAAAATAATAGACTTTAACATTGGGTATATCTTTTGAATGGTAAGTGATATGGCATTCATATTTTGCATGTGCATTCATTGTGGCAAGACCTTTTAATTGGTACCAGAATAGTTGACCTTGTGACCTTGACCTTGGCCTGTGAACAACTGCATAAAAACTTTAACATTGAGCATATCTTTTAAATTGTACGTGATAGGGCTTTCATAGTTTGCATGTGTATTCCTTGTGGAGAGACCTTTCAGTTAGTACCAGAATATTTGACCTCATGACCTTGACCTTGGCATGTGACTGTCCGGTAAAATTTCACCAGAAAAAAGAAATTATATTTTGTTTTATTTTATATATATAGAAATTAAACTCATTTATGATGAAATGTTTCTTGATATCTATAGAATATTTTTTGTAAAAAAAGATTTTTTAAATCATTCAGCATATTTCTTCATTTATTTACTTTCGTTTTACAGGTATTTATATATGTATTATATATATATCAATGATGAGGGATGTTACTAAAAATGTTTATTATTTCATTTCTTCTCTTCTGTGTATTCCTAAGCTTTTGGGGAACCAGTATTGATGATCCCTGGTGTAATCAAAGTACTGATAACACTGATAGACAGAACACAATGAGTTGACTATAAATGTTCGAAAAAGGGGGGGGGGGGAATTGTTTTCTTAATAATGCTTGGATAATGATTGGAGGGGTTCATTTGGGTGACTTCTGTGTTTGCATCCAATTGCATTCATCATTTGATATGATTAAATTTTTCAGTTGATACCAAAATTAATTTCTACAAATTATTTTGTCAAAAGGACATTCATTGTTCAAAGTTGCTAAATGTTTCTTCTTTACTTCTACTCGGGAGCATAAGTGTTTCACAAAACACATCTTGTTTGAATTATTAACTTAGGTACAACTAGTTCATTGTCAATCAAAGTCGCAATTGTCTGCTATCTTAGAATATATAAATGTAACAAGAGTGCCACAATAGGAAGGTTCGTGAACCTCATTAGTGATGTCACAAAATCTAAATTAGCATCTTTGGTTGGCAAAGTCGTAGTGAGACCACTATTAACAATGTTAGAGAATTTTTTTATCCTTTGTAAAATTTTTTTATTATCCATCCAATTTCGGATCTGTAAAAAAGGTAATCAACTTCAAGATTTTCATATTTTTTTCTGCTGATTCACTTTTTAAAAACTTCCTGCAAAAAAATTTTTAAATTGTTTTAAAAAGTGTCAAAATTGCCAAAATTTGTACACTTTACAAAAACGCTATTAGATTTTTTAAAATAATTATATTTAAAAATAAAGGGCTACGCCGAGCGCAGCATGATACGACCGCAGCATGTCGATCACTGAAATTTCAACAAAAGTAGTTTAAAGTGAATGTGGACACAGTAAAGAGCTTGACAAAATAATTAGATGGACACAAAAAGAAGCTTGACACAGTTATTAGCTAGAAACAAAATAGGGAAAAATTCATCCTTTTTGATCACTTACTGATGAAAAAAATGTAAGAGCTATGCAAAATATGTACTATCAACTAAAACTTTACATCCATAGAAATTCAAAGAAAAAAATTCCATGGAAATCTGATGAAAAATAAAGATATGACATATTTAGAAAAATTGCAATTTCGGCCCCTTTGACCCCATGTAGCTCGGAAACAGTAAGAGTCATGCCAAATCTGTTGCCATAACTCTGAAAGCTTAGATCAAGAGGAATCCAAAGAATAAAATCCAATCGAAATCCGATGAAAAATAAAGATTTGACATATTTAGAAAAATTGCATTTTTGGCCCCTTTGACCCCTTGTAGCTCGGAAACAGTAAGTGCTACACAAAATCCATTTACATACTGCTGAAAGCTTAGATCAAGAAGAATCCAAAGAAAAAAAATCCCATTGAAATCTGATGAAAAAGAAAGATTTGACATATTTAGATAAAATGCATTTTTGGCCCCTTTGACCCCTTGTAGCTCGGAAACGGTAAGACCTACACAAAATCCGTTGGCATACTACTGAAAGCTTAGATCAAGAGGAATCCAAAGAAAAAAATCCCATCGAAATCTGATGAAAAATAAAAATTCTACATAATCTGCAAATTCGCAATTTTGGCCCCGTTCGGCCCCTCATAGCTGGGAAAGGAAATAAGTTATCAAAAATCTAATAGCTGAGCGCCATATTAATTTTTCACAATTTTTCACAAGGAATCCATTGAAAAAAACTGCATCAAAATCGGACTTAAAATAAAAAAATTATTTTTTTGGAGATTTGCCCCTGTTGGGCCACATTTATCTCGTGAGCGGTACATGCTACGTGAAATGCGTTGGCATACTTCAGATTGAAAATTTCCTCAGGAGCACACTGAAAGAAGTCCCATCAAAATCCGATTAATAATAAAGATTCTACAGACAAACATGTGAAAACACCCAATTTAACCCTTTTTGGCCCCTTTTTTAAAAACAGGTGGGGCCACAATGACCAAAACTAAGCCAAGCCTACCTTTTGTACCAAAGAACATTATGTTAAAATTTCATAAGGATTGATCTACTGGAACTAAAGTTATTGACCAAAAACTAAAGTGTCTACAGACGACGACGACAACGACAACGACGGCGACAACGACGACGACGACGCCGATGACGACGACAGCACCATACCAATATACGACCGCAAAAATTTTTGCGGTGGTATAAAAATACACCCTGCAAAAGTGCAAACATGCCAGAATTTCGATCAATAGGAACAAGATTGCTACGCGTAGCTATGTCCCCCGCCGCCGCAGTAAAGTCGATAAAGTCCCATAACTCAAGTAAAATTTTGCGAATCAAAATGGCGGCAAGATATGATCAACTGCATTAGGTGGCAAACAGCTAAGCAAAATCCCTTAATTGGATTTTGAGGAGATGTGTCGACAAAGTCTTCCTATGTTATAGTATGCATTAAGTCGATAAAGTCCCATAACTCCCATAAAATTTGTCCAATCGAAATGGCAGCATAATATGATCAAGTACATATGGTGGCAAATGTTCAAACTAAATTTCAGCATAATCCGTTCAGTGGTTGCCGAGGAGTTGCGCCCACAAATTGTTCCTAAGCTGTAGCACGCATTAAGTCGATAAAGTCCCATAACTACTGTAAAATTTGACCAATCAAAATGGCGATGCGATATGATCTTGTACATATGGTGACTAAAAATCCTGTAACATTATCATGAATTCGGACTAGCAGTTTCTGAGGAGTTGCGTCCACAAGATTTGCCATTGCATAACAATGTAGAAATAATCAAAGTCCCATAACTCCCACAAAATTTGACGAATCAAAATGGCGATGCGATATGATCTAGTACTAATGGTGACTAACAATCCTGTAAAATTTTAATGAATTCTGACCAGCAGTTTCTGAGGAGTTGCGCCCACAAAAAACATGACACAAGGACACACAGACGGACGGACGCAGACCATTACCATGTCCCTCCGTCGCGTTGCGGCGGGGGACAAAAATCAAAATATCTCAATTAACAATTTTGTATTAGTGAATTTAAAATGACATTTTTATGACTCTTGTCAACTAGACATCGGAGAGATGGCAGCCATCTCTGTGGGCCCCGCTGTAATATAAGTGCAAATTTAAGTGTGTGTGGACACAATACAGGTTTGGACACAGTACAAGTGTGCACACTACACAAGAATGGACACCAATCATATTATCAAGATATCAACAGAATGTAAGCAATAATCTGACCTTGATGACAAAGGTCAAGGTCAACAGTCACCAATCATGGTTCATGACACATCGTCTTGAAGTGATCTATCTACATGCAAAATATCAAAAGCCTATCACAAAAGACAAAAAAGATATAGCACAGACACAACTTGTCAGTACTAAAGCAAAAATCTGCCTTTGACGACAAAGGTCAAGGTCAAAGGTCACCAATCATTGTTCATGACACATCATCTTGAAGTGATCTATCTACATGCAAAATATCAAAAGCCTATCTCAAAAGACAAAAAAGTTATACCCTGGACATGACTTGTCATTATAAAAGCAAAAATCTGACGTTGACGACAGAGGTCAAGGTCAAAGGTCACCAATCATTGTTCATGACACATTGTCATGAAGTGATCTATCTACATGCAAAATATCAAAAGCCTATCTCAAAAGACAAAAAAGTTATAGCACAGACACGACTTGTTATTAAAAGCAAAAATCTGCACTTGACGACAAAGGACAAGGTCAAAGTTCACCAATCATTGTTCATGACACATCGTCTTGAAGTAATCTATCTACATGCAAAATATCAAAAGCCTACCTCAAAAGACATAACAGTTATACCCCGGACAAGACTTGTCATTATAAAAGCAAAAATCTTACCTTGACGACAAAGGTCAAGGTCAAAGGTCACCAATCATTGTTCATGACACATCCTCTTGAAGTGATCTATCTACATGCAAAATATCAAAAGCCTATCTCAAAAGACAAAAAAGTTATAGCCCGGACACGACTTTGTTACGGACGGACGGACAGAGTGATTACTATAGGGCGTCCACCACTATGTGGCGGGGCCCTAATTATCACTATTTCTAGCCAGCCAAATTTACCATTTCGAGTCTGTGACGTCAGGGAGAACCTTCCTATTATTGCAAGAGACTTTTGATTGTCACAATCAAAGTTAGAACCTAGCTTTTAAAATGTTTTCATGTTAGTAAAATTGTCAAACATAAAGATTTTTCATGAGGCCAACAAAATTCTGCTAATCATGTACCTGAAAGTCTAAGTCGTAATTTTCACAAAAAACTTCAGAGGATATAAATAAGTAAAAGATAGATAGTTACAAAATTGATTTTCTAATTCTAAATCTTTAATGAGAAAATTTGTTCCGTTGTATTAGTATTACAGCTGAAATAATATAAAATTCAACAATATATGTAGAGTGGGAACTGGAGAATGTGTCTGTAAGACATGAATACCCCACCAAAAAGATTTATCGCAAAGGATAACCTCCTATTAAAATGTAGGTCGAAGCCACTAAATTGTCATTAATTTGGGCAGTATTCATCAAGGCAATTAATTTGATGAAATATCATTGTCCTATTATGTGTAGTTGTTGAAAAATGGACATAAAGGCAAACATTTACCAAACTCAAGCGTAAAATGTAGGTCAAAGCCACCTTATTGTCAATGATTTGGGTAGTACTCAGCAAGGCAATAACTTTGATGAAATATCATTGTCCTATAAGAAATGGACTTTAACGCAAAACTTAACCAAAGTAACCGAAGCGTAAAATATAGATCAAAGCCACTTAATTGTCAATGATTGGGTAGTACTCATGAAGGAAATTAATTTGATGAAATATCATTGTCCTATAATGCATAGTTGTGTAGAAATGGACTTAAACATAAAACTGAACCAGAGTCACTCAAGCATGAAATATAGGTCAAGGAGTCAAACAACCAAGTGAACTATGTAGTACTATCAAAGATCTACCTACTGACCTATTATCACTGTTCTACCTCTAACAGTTTCTGAAAAATGGACTTTAACGCAAAACTTAACCGGACGTACGGAAGGACGGACAAGGGTAACACTATTCCACATTCTTGGGCGGGACATAAAAAATGTTTACCCACAAAATGCATTTTTGGGTGTGCTGATAGGCTCTGTAAGTCTTGTTATGTGACTCCTCAGAATTCATGATGAAATTGTGATTCCAAAACATTTCCCGCCAAAATGTGATGTTTTAGTATTAATGATGTTCAAATTCTTGTTTGAAACATCCTTTATTTTTGGACAAAATGCAACTTTTAGGTACAATTTATGTATATACGGTAGTTTCAAAACTGTGCGAGACTTACAAATGTGTATAAATTCCTTATTCAAATGTGTAAAAATGCACTACCTAATATAATAATTCTTGGTAAATAAAAAATTGGCATTAATTTGTCGTGAGTATTTAACTTTAAAATGATGGAACTTTATAACTGTACTGAGAGCAAGTGATAAAACACAGGATGTTGAATAAGTGTGCATTTTAAATGAGTGAGGACACAATATTGTGTTGGAAGTACATAAAAATGAGAGATTCAGAAAAACAGTGTCACTTACATCCCCCTTTTTATATTTTAGAAAAAGAAGAGCAGCATAAAAAATATGTTGGAGCTTTACAAGAAATTTATATTGGAAGAAATCAAGAGAAAATAAAGGGCTACGCCGAGCGCAGCATGATACGACTGCAGCATGTCGAACACTGAAACTTGAACGAGTGTAATTCAAAATGAATGAGGACACAGTAAAGAGCTTGATACAGTAATTAAATGGACACAATAAAGAACTATGATGAAAAATAAAAATTTTCTAATATTTCGAAAAAAATGCAATTTTGGCCCCTTGTAACTCGGAAACCGTAAGAGCTACACAAAAGCTGTTCACATACTACTTAAAGCTTATATCATGACGAATCAAAAGAAAAAAATCCCATTGAAAAATAAAAATTTTATGTAATTTGCATGTTTGCAATTTTTTCCCTGTTTGGCCCCTCATAACTTGGAAAGGAAACAAATTATCAAAAATCTGATGGTGCAGCCCTCTATTTATTTTTCATAAGGAATCCATTGCAAAAAACGGCATCAAAATTTGACTAAAAATAAAAGAATAAAATTTTTAAAATTCACCCCTTTTGGACCCCATTTATCTCATGAACGGTACATGCGACATGAAATCTGTTGACCTACTACTGATTTGAAATTACCTCAGGAGCACACTGAAAGAAACCCCATCAAAATCCGAAAATTAACAAAAATTCTACAGCTAAATAGGTGAAAACATCCAATTTTGCCCTTTTTGGCCCCTATTTAAAAAACGGGAGGGGCCATAATGACCGAAACCAATCCACACCTTCCTTTTGTGCCAAGGAACATTGTGTTAAAATTTCATAAGGATTGATCAACTTGACCTTGAGTTATTGGCCAAAACTAAGTGTCTACAGACAACGACGCCGACGACGACAACGACGACTACAACAGCGCCATACCATTATACGACCACAAAATTTTTGCGGTCGTATAAAAATCAAAATTAAATTAAAAATATAAATTACAGTATCAAATTCTTGTATAAAAGTGTGATTTTGGCTCCTTGTATTTTCAAAACATAGAAACTTTGTAAAATGTAGGTTATAATATACAATGTAAAAACAGCTAAGCAGAACTCAGCATATGACTGCAGCACAATGAACAGGGATACAGGTAGGGACATGAAATGAGTGTCGACATAACAAGATTTTGGAAAACGGTTTAAATTCAGCCTCTTAATGCACAAAAACATTTAGAGGTACTCAAAATCTATTAATACTACAAAACATAAAATTCGACAAGAATTTAAAGAAACATAATCCAAGTAAATTACAATGAAAAACAAAAACATATTTCTCACGTTGAAACAAAAATCCTTAAAGCGGATTATGAGGGGTTCTGTGCAATCAGAATTAATGAAAACTCAAAGCCGAATTATCTCCCCTTCCTAGTTCCTTCATGCACATTTCCATATAGTGTCCTTCCTTTGTGGTTTCAAGTGGTTTAAGAGGAGTTGTGCTTAGTAGAAGACAGACAGACAGACGACAGGATGATTCCTATATACCCCCTAAACTTCGTTTACAGGGGGTATAAAAATATCACAAATGTCAAACTGAAATATAAAATGTGTGGAAGACCGTTAACTGACCATGAATTACTTCAAGGTGTTTAATTTTATGTAACATCATTGTGAGATGTGTTGTTGTTGAGGAATGGATCTTTACTGCTCAGCATTCAATTACACAAACAAGAGTTGTCAGAAGACAACATAGCTCACCGGGGATTCCAGTAACCTCAATGCACAATAAATTCGAAAGTAATAGAAAGCTCTCTTCACAAGAAAGTCACATATCAAACATCCTATCACTAAGCAACTTAACTGTAGAAGCAAGTTTAAAAATTTCCCTAAGGGCAAGGTCAAGGTCAAAATGTCTACAACTATGGTACCATCAGAAAGCTCTCATCACAAGAAAGTCACATACCAAATATGTAAACAATATCACTAAACAACTTAAATCTAGAAACAAGGTTAAAGTTTTTTTTTAAAAATTGCCCTCAGGGCAAGGTCAAGGTCAAAATGTCTACAAATATGGTACCACAAGAAAGCTCTCATCATAAGGAATTTACATTCCAAATATCTAGAGGCAAGGTTAAAGTTTTTTTTAAAATTGCCCTCAGGGCAAGGTCAAGGTCAAAATGTCTACAAGTATGGTACCAGAAGAAAGCTCTCATTATAAGGAAGTTGCATACCACATATGAACACCCTACCACTAAAAGCCTACCTTCTAGAGGCCAGTGTAAAGTTTTTCCAAAATTGCCCTCAGGGCAAGGTCAAGGTCAAAATTACTACAAATATGGTACCACAAGAAAGCTCTCACCATAAGGAAGTTACACACCAAATATAAACACCCTAATGCTAAAAGCCTACCTTCTAGAGGCAAGGTTAAAGTTTTTTTAAAAATTGCCCTCAGGACAAGGTCAAGGTCAAAATGTCTACAAGTATGGTACCAGAAGAAAGCTCTCATCATAAGGAAGTTACATACCAAATATAAACACCCTACCGCTAAAAGCCTACCTTCTTTAGGCAAGGTTTAAGTTTTTTAAAAATTGCCCTCAGGGCAAGGTCAAGGTCAAAATGTCTACAAATATGGTACCACAAGAAAGCTCTCATCATAAGGAAGTAATGTACCAAATATGAACACCCTACCGCTAAAAGCCTATCCTCTAGAGGCAAGGTTAAAGTATTTTAAAAATTGCCCTCAGGGCAAGATCAAGGTCAAAATGTCTACAAG
>MJUU01064725.1:0-14515 GCA_002080025.1 Modiolus philippinarum
ATTTGATTATGACTTATTAATAATAAACATTTAAATAAGCGTGATCTACAGCATTGTGAATTATACAATATAAATGTATAATCCACCCTCTGTCATGTAGATTATTTTGATCATGTCCCAATCTTAATTTGATTGACAGTCGTTATATTTAAGTCTCCCAAACGAAGTTTGTGGAGACTTATAGTTTTTGCTCCATTTCTTCTTATTATTATGTCGCCCCAGACGAAGTCGGGGAGACATATTGTTATTGTTCCGTTTCTTTGTTATTATTATTAAGTCTCCAAATTTTGCGAAAACGTATTTATTATTGATAATTGTATTTTCATTACAGCTATAATGTAATATTTAGGTTATAAGGGGAACCCCTGCCCAAATTTTTTTTGAATCAAGGTATGAAATTCATTGTTATGGATAATGGAGCATTTGGTTACCATGGAAACCAAGCCAAAATGCTATAATTTTCAAAATTAGTACTGTTGCCATGGAAACCATACAAAAAATTGCAATTTTGAGAAAAAGCATTTATTATTGACAATTGTATTTTCATTACAGCTATATGTATTATGTAGGTTATAAGGGAAACCCATGCCCAATTTTTTTTTGAAAAAGTATGAAATTTATTGTAATGGATAATGGAGCATTTTGCTGCCATGGAAACTGAGCCAAAAAGCTATTATTTTGAGAAAAATGTGTTTTCAACTATATGTATGCAGTAAATTATAACGGGAACCCTTGCTCAGTTTTTTTAAAAAGGGGTTTTATAATGCCCAGAAATCCGATATGGGAGTTCGTTTGGGAGACTTTTGTTATTATTAAGTCTCCCAAACGAAGTTTGGGAGACTTATTGTTTTTGTCCCGTTTCTTATTATTATGTCGCCCCAGACGTAGTCGGGACGACATATTGTTCCTTGCCTGTTTCTTTATTATTCATTATTGTTTCTTCCACCTATTTTTGTCCGGTGATTTTCTCTGAGATGCTTCAACAAAACTGATTGATACTTGGCACAAAGTTGGACCACTATGAGAAGATGTGCATGCACCACCAAAAATTTTCAAAATGGCCGCCATTTCCAAGATGGCCGCCAAAATACGTCAAAATTTCAACATTGTCCGATTTCAACGAAAATTGATTTCTAGGTAGATTTTGACACTGCGAACAAGATGGGAGCATCGAATTGGATGCCAGGGGCGACATCAGCTATTGCTTGCAATTGCAAATCTAGTTATTATTCTTCTTTCCCTTTCTTCTCGTCGCAATGAACTTGTCCGAACCAGATCTCACAGACCATTAGACCTACAGCTTTCAAATTTTGTAGGATATTAGCCCCATGTATCTAGATGTGCAATCATAAAAAAATTTGGGATAGAGGGTCCATTAAGGGTACATTTGGGGGGTTCAAAAAGGGGTGGGGTCGTCCTATGTTAAGTCTATGGGAAATTGAAATTTAGATTTTTTTAATTGCAACTCAAAAACTATTTACACCAGCTACTTCAAAATTCATAGACCTGCAGCTTTCAAATTTTGTAGGATATTGACCCATGTATCTAGATGTGCAATACTTAAAAAAAATTTGGAAAGAGGGTCCATTAAGGGTACATTTTGGGGGGTTCAAAGGGGGTGGGGGTCATCCTATAGTAAGTCAATGGGAAATTGATTTTTTTTTTTTTTTCATAGCAACTCAAAAACTATTTACACCAGCTGCTTCAAAATTCACAGGAAGATTGCGTTTGATGTCAGATAAAGTGTAACAGCATTGTTAATTTAAAAATTAGGACGGTTGCCATGGAAACCAAGCAAAAAAATTGAAATTTTGAGAAAATAGTATTTATTGTTGATAATTGTATTTCTATTACAGCTATATGTATTAGATAGTTATAAGGGGAACCCCTGCCCAATTTTTTTTTGAAAAGAGGTTTAAAATTTGTTGTAATGGATAATGGGGCATTTGGTTGCCATGGAAACCAAGCCAGAAAGCTATACTTTTGAGAAAACGTATTTTCTACTGTGTGTTATGTTTAAGATTTCAACTATATGTATTAAGTAAATTATAAGGGGGACCCCTGCTCAAATTTTTTTTGAAAGAGGGTTTAATAATGCCCAGGAATCCGATATCGGAGTTCGTTTGGGAGACTTTTGTGTTTCGCTTGCGAACACAGTTATAACTTGTTATTATTCTTCTTTCCCTTTCTTCTCGTCGCAATGAACTTGTCCATTGATTTTCTCAGAGACCATTAGACCTAGAGCTTTCAAACTTTGCAGGATATTAGGCCCATATATCTAGATGTGCAAACAGTAAAAATTTTTCCAAGGGGGGTCCAATAAGGGTATATTTGGGGGCTCAAAAAGGGGTGGGGACATCCTATAGTAACTCTATGGGAAATTGAAATTTTGAATGTTTCACTGTAACTCAAAAACTATTTACACTAGATGCTTCAAAATTGTCAGATAAAGTTCAACAGGATTGGGAATTTCAAAAGTAGTACCGTTGCCATGGTAACCATGCCAAAAAATTGAAATCTTGAGAAAATAGTATTTAATGTTGATAATTGTATTTTTCTTACAGCTATATGTATTATCTAGGTTATAAGGGGAACCCCTGCCCATTTTTTTTTTAAACGAGGTTTAGAATTTTTTGTACTGCATGACTGAACATTTGGTTGCTTGGAAACCAAACCAAAAAGCTACAATTTTGAGAAAAACATGTTTTCTTCTGAATGTTATGATTGATTTTAACTATATGTATAAAGTAAATTATATGGGGAATCCCTGCTCAAATTTTTGTTAAAAGGGGGTCTCATAATTGCCAAGAATCCGATATATATATTTTTGAGGTTATAAGGGAAACCCCTGCCTAATTTTTTTTAACAAGATTTAGAATTAGTTGTACTGCATAATTGAGCATTTGGTTGCCTTGGAAACCAAACCAAAAAGCTACAATTTTGAGAAAAACGTGTTTTCATCTGTATTTTATGATTGATTTAACTATATGTATAAAGTAGATTATAAGGGGAATCCCTGCTCAAATTTTTTTTAAAAGGGGGTCTCGTAATTGCCAGAAATCCGATATGGGAGTTCGTTTGGGAGACTTTTGTGTTTCGCTTGCGAACACAGTTATAACTTGTTATTATTCCGGTTTCTTTATTATTTTACTTCCAATAATTTTGTCAAGAGCTTTACTCAGAGATGCCTGAACAGAATCACTTGATACTTGGCACACAGTTGAAACACCATGTTAAGTTATGCATGACGGTGAAAAATTTTTCAAATGGCCGCCATTTCCAAGATGGCCGCCATTTTACGTTAAAAAATAGAAGATTCAATAACTCAGGAACTGCTTTGCAGAATTTCTTCATATTTTGTATAAATGTTCGATAAGATGAGCCGAAGGAATTTACGCGAATAAATTTTTCAAAATGGCCGCCATTTTCAAGATGGCCGCCATCAGTTTACGTTAAAATATAAAAGATTCATTAACTTAGGAACTGCTTTGCAGAATTTCTTTATATTTTGCATAAATGTTCGATAAGATGAGCTGAAGGAACTTACGCGAAGAAATTTTTCAAAATGGCCGCCAAAATACGTCAAAATTTCAACGTTGTCGGATTTCAACGAAAATTGATTTCTAGGTAGATTTTGACGCTGCGAACAAGATGGGAGCATCGAATTGGCTGCCAGGGGCGACATCAGCTATTGCTTGCAATTGCAAATCTAGTTATTATTATTCTTCTTTCTTTCTTTCTTTCTTTTTCTTCTCTCGCAAGTGTGTCCGCCCTCGTTCTCGGCCATCTTACCACCGATCTTAATGAAAATTGACATAGTGATAAAGGACCATGTGTAGATGTGCAATCCGGTCTTGAAATTTTCAAAATGGCCGCCGTTGCCATGGAAACTGAAAAAAAGGCGGGAAAATTCAAAGTGCTCCAAATTGGATGAAATTTTACAGGAAGATTGTACAAGATGTATAGAACATATTTTTGGGTCAAAATTTTTCAAAATGGCGGCCGTTGCCATGGAAACTGAAAAAAAGCGGGAAAATTAAAAGTGCTCCAAATTGGATGAAATTTTACAGGAAGATTGAACAAGTTGTTTAGAACATATTTTTGGGTCAAAACTTTTCAAAATGGCAGCCGCTGCCATGGAAACTGAAAAAGGCGGGAAATTTAAAGTGCTCAAAATTGGATGCAAGTTTGAAGGAAGATTGTACAGATTGTGTAGAACATATTTTTAGGTCAAAACTTTTAAAAATGGCGGCCGTTGCCATGGAAACTGGAAAAAGGCAAGAAATTAAAAGTGCTCAAAATTTTAATGAAATTTTGCAGGAAGATTGTACAAGTTGTTTGGAACTTATTATTGGGTCAAAAATTTTCAGATATGGCGGCAGTTGCCATGGAAACTGGAAAAAGGCGGGAAAGTACTCCGAATCGGATTAAATTTTACAGAAAGATTATGCAAGTTGTTTGGAACTTATTTTTGGGTCATTTTTTTTTTAAAATGGTGGCTGTTGCCATGGAAATAGAAAAATGGGGGGGGATTAAAAGTGCTCCACATTTGAAATTTATGGGAGTTCGTTTGGGAGACTTTGTGTTTGCATCCAAACACAGTTATTACTTGTTTCAGTTGTGTTTCTGGTATCTGTTAGCTATCACATCGCTACATAGACTGAATTTCGTGATTAGAAAGACCGTGTGTAAACAGGATTAACTTCACTCGTGTAATTACATCCAAAAGAATGAAATATTTCAAGATGAAGAACAACAATAAAAGCGTTGTTCCATTGCTTGGTATTACCATGTATTTGTAGAGAATTTTTCTCGTGTGCATTAACTCAATATCCTTACATGGTTAATGTATTCATGTATGACATTATAGGCCTGATTTCCGTGAGATTTTATGATGAAAATACATGTTCTACTAAGAGTCAGTCAGTGTGACGGAGTTTATGAAAGTTGGTGCAGGGAGATCTCGCATATTGAAGTTGTTTATTTCATATAAATTTAGTGCTTGCCGTATACATTTAACTTGAGGATTTTGGGACCTCAGTATGAGTTCGCTTAATTTGTTATCTTGGTTAAGCTTCATCGGTATTTCTACGAACACTAAAGATATTATTATATTTTGTAATAATATATTATAGGGTTATTGCATGAATATTGGACAAGCTTGCGAATGCAATATATTTTCTACGAGAGATAATATTGTCCAATATTCATGCAATAACCCTTTTATTGTATAGCAAAGCTAACTTTTCTGTACAGGGGATTTTTATTGTCAATTGATTCATGAAAATTAATTCATATTGCACTAGTGCAATGTGGTAATTTGTTGCACGTTTACTGTCGGTTGCTTTCTTACGGAAATATTATGTTGCTGTATAATAAAATAATTTATCAAGACTTCCGAATTGTTATTCTGAAATATGTATATTCTGTTTCTTCAGAAATTGGATCAACGAGGCAATTGTTAGTACAAACAGACAAATTTACAAAAGTCCCTTTTACAAAGTCATATTACATCATATCAAGTCCTCTTTTTTTTCTTTTCTCGTTTTATCTCCTCTTCAATTGGGAATTTTTACTTAATTTTATCCTCAATTTCAATACTATAAGTAAGTGTGATTTTTGTCTCATCAGATAATTCGCTTTAAATATGCCTGGGAAGTATGTAAATAAATAAACAACGTGCATGTAAGCAGTAAGAATAAAAATTAAACATTTCGAGGTGATTCGTGGGAATGTAATTCTGAAGTTTTGAGAAATTTTCATTTGATGTACAAGCATAACATTTTCGCCAATGAATTAAAAAACTGCAACTTCATGAAATAATAAAAGGCACGAAAATCATCATATTGTCAATAATCTTTAAAACAAATACCCTCTCTTTTTTTTGCTGTTATGTTATCAGAAACTCCTTTTCTTAAAAAGAGAAATAAATATATATGTTGTTTCTTTCGGTGCATGACTAAATGATTTTCCAACTATACTACAGTCACCTGGGGTAATAAAACGGGCTCAAGAGCTCCCCGAGAGCCCGGAGCCCATGTATGTGAAGCCCTAGTCCATTTATTGGAGCCCGGAATCCTGTGAATGGAGCCTGGAGCCCTAGTGTTTGAGCCCTGAGCTGTACTGTTGGAGCTCGGAGTCCTTGTGTTGGAGCCAGGAGCCCAACATTAAAAGTTTGAAGCACAGAGTCCGTGTTATTCCCAAACAAGACGAACATCAACAATACAAATCCGAATTTTTTTCAAGTTATTTTATCTCTTGCAACTGGAATGTTGTTTTCATCTGGTATGTTTTTGTTTTCTTTGTATGTTTTTATACCCACATAGCCATTTTAAGAATTAACCAAGTTATTGGGTCCGTGTTGTTCATCTGTAAGTGTGTCTTCGTTTTTCTTTTTTGTCCCGTAGTCAAGTGGTGTCCTTGTTTCTTAGTGTGTCTGATTTTGCCATTGTCCATAGATTGTTCGTTCTTTTGATTGACGGTTCAGTTCTCACTTACTTTACAGTTATTTTACTATACAGTACTTATCACGTGGAGGGGGTGGTGGCTTAGGTACGATGGAATTAAGAAAGCTATAATTATTAAAAGAAAATATGGTAAGATAAGAAATTTTTACAAAAGATGGTACTCAAATAAATAAATAAGAAGGGGATCTTATAATCAAATAGTCTTTGGAAAATCATCTTGGTAATGAAAATAATCACAAATCATGATTAACCACCTTCATAATCAGATAATCAAGAAACCCATGAAAGGGCTATAGCATGATTTAAACCATTGAATGAATTGTTCCATATCAAAAACGTTTCGTCTACACCTCATGATGAGGTTAAGACGTCAGGACATGTTACAGTGGACAAAGTCATTAGACTTCGTAAATCTTCGATAAAAATGTTTTGTGGAGAGCCTGTTTCAAAATTTTTTGGATACAAAAAATTAAGAAAAAATGTATTTTGTTTCCCGTTGAATAATAACAAAACATAGATTCTATATTTTATACTGTACTGGACCATTTCACTAACAAACTATTCGTAACGTAAAAAGGTTACAGTGGACATTTCTTTTCGACTTTGTAAACAATGAACAATTTTTATCTATGTACGCAAAAATGGAAATTCTTAGTATCTTTTTAATGTAAGAGAAAAATGTATTTTCATGATGCTGATATTTTGCCTCAAGTTGCAAAATCTGATTTTCTAGCTCTTCTTCATTTCGGTGTGTCAATTGTTTTTGGTTTGTGTTACATGATGCAAGTGACCCTTTCGTTCCTATTTATTCCCAAAAGACGACGGAAATATAATAAATTGCTAGGTAGTAACAAAGGGCGTTAGTTTTGGAAACTGGATAATGAATATTGCATTGATTCGCTGAAAAATGTTGATTTTCTCAAAAATAAGCGTAGAAGAACCATCGAGTTCTGTTACGCGTTACATACAATTTTTTCACGTCAAACGCTTTTCAAGATGTATATGTTTAAATGCAACATAATGGAGTTAGGAATAACAATAGCTAGGAGTATGTTGAAAAAGAAATAAATACAGATTAATACATGGGCATTTCCATATTGGCCTGGTTATCATCCCGAGACACCCATATTGGCCAGAGACGAAGTCGAGGGTCAATATGGGTCGAGGGATGATAATCAGGTCAATATGGAAATGCACATGTATTAAACTTTTTATTACATACTTCCGACGTTACGAAATGCCAGGCCGATATGGACCGGAAGTCGTTTATTTGCCAGGCCAATATGGACCGGAAGTCGTTTATTTTGTCCGAGATGCACGAGGAGCATAAAATAACCTATTATTTTCCTGGTATGTGAAAATATGGACAGTTTACTTCCGGTCATATTGATCATACAAAAACGCTTTTATTTCTACTAAGTATGTAATAAGTCAGTATATTAAACGGCTTGAAAATAGGTAAAATTCAATGCAATTACCAAAAAGCTGGAAATGACACCAACACCGCGTAGAAGTACGTTGATGTCCGTTTTGTACGTTGAAAAATTTTGAACATGTTCAAATCTTGGAACGGACATATACCGCACAAAATGTACGGTGAATGTACGGTAGGTTTACGTTTTATGTGTAGTGGTTCTCATGCGTTGTATATACGTTATTCACTCGTTGATTGTCCGTCTTGCATTCAATCATGCACGGTAGATTGAATTCGTGAAACGAACTTTTACCGAAGAGATAACGAATAAATCGTTCGAGTTCCGGACTCACAGCGGAACCAACCGGACGAGCACCGAATAAAACGAATTTATAAAAATGTATGTTGTGCAATAGCCAAAATTAATATGAAATAAACAATATTGGAATTGTAAAAGTAGGCCACAATTAAAAGATAAAAAGCACAAAATATAACATATAAAAAATAAATAAATAATGAAAAAAAACAGCTAAAAATCACACGAAATGAAAAGAAAGAAAAGCCCATATTTTCGACCTTATGGCTTTAACTATAAGGCATCCGGACGGAAAAACCAAAATGACGTTTCTGCAAGAACGAAAGAAACTTGAACCACTAAAGAGTAATATAATTTATCTGGTTGCCTCATATTTGGAGACCATTAGGCCGATAATTTGAGCCATACTTTCTGTTCCTTTTTTCAGATTTTTAGCCGGTCTTATTAGTTTTTACTTTGTATATTTTGTCCTTTTCTACCCTTAAAAATGTTGCCTTCCTTTACCATTCTTATTTTGCTTAAAACGAATTTACAACGGTTGCGTATTATGTGGTCATCCAATAGAAGGTGCTATATACTACGACTTTTTAAAATTAAGCTGCTTATTTAATTTAGTAATTTCAATAGTTATGCACATGCTGCAGTGTTTGTTTATTTGTATTTGTATTGTAACATTATTCTGACAAATACCCAAAACATCAAAATAAAAACATCGTCCATTTTCTCGCCGTTTAAAAACGGTATATATGTAAAGAACCATCCGCTACAATAGATACTCAATGTATAACTTTAGCCCGATCTTGGTCTTGAGTATCATAATTGGCATTTTCGCCTTGGTTTGTTGGTGAAGAAGGTTATCTGTAACCTCACAGCTCTTTTCTTTGGTCATTTTGTGCTTTTCTATTCGGTGAAATTTTGAAAAAATGAATTTAACTGGTCAAGCAAGCCATAATGATTATTTGTGTAAAATAAGTTGTTGAGCGGTCAAAAGGCACAGGTATCCTTTTTTTAAAATCGATAGTTTTATATAAAACCTATTCAATTCGTTTTTACTCGTTGCTCGTATGGTACGTTTTCGTTAGTAATCCGTTTTATTCGGTACTCGCCCGGTGTGTTACCGTTATAAATACATTTTAGTCGGTGCTTGTCTGGTAGGGTTCCGTTGTCAGTTCGATACGAATTCGGTTTATCCGGTGCCAGCACTGTGCATATACGGTTTACTGACTGTATACCTCCAGTTTTTGTGCGTTTTCATTGTAATTCATGAACGAACAAAAATATTTATCACCGGACAAAAATGATTTTCATCCGTTCCTCATACCTTTGTGTTATACGGTGTAGTGTGAGAGCGGCTTTAAATTTTGAATTGTTAAGAGAAAGTTAATTGTCTATGTAACGGAAGCTGAAATTAAAGGACTGGGTTACATGTTTTTGCTTTTCTTACTAGTAAAGGAAAAGGTCAGTTAAAAGTGGCGCACAGTTAGTTCCCACTGGAATCCCTATTCTCTGTTGGAAAACGCAACCTCCGAATTCGACAAAAATATTGTCGATAAAAAATCCTTACTCCTTGATTACGTCAATGTACTTCTTATCTGAATCGCTGTTGTTCTTAACAAAATATAAATAATTATGTTTTGTCTTTCCCTACTACTAAAAAGATGTATTTGCGTTCTCTATTTTAGTGCATAAACATTAATGTATTATATCTGCGACAACTGTTTTCAGTTTATTGTGTGGCAGAGTTGTATAAAGAGTAGAAAAATTAAAAGTTTGAATGCTATTGCAATGGATGAGACAGATTGAGGAAACTGTTCAAGTAGATGTTAATTGTTGAATATTGGTTTTAATAGAATCTTAACATTTTAACTGTGTTTTCTTTAACTCTACCGCTAGTTGTATAAATTCTCTCAACACGTCAACAAACTTTATAATTCGATTTTTTTCTACCAAACAACAATAAATAAGCAATGAAAGGCTATGGAGTAAATGCACTCGAGGCAAAGTCTCTTCAAAATATTTATTTTCACCTGTATGTATTTGTATATCAGCTGATAACCTTTATATTTAGAAAATTCCCCTTAAATGTTTCTAGCAAAATGAAAATGACACAAATTCTTGGTTTTTGAATTGACCTGAATGGAACCATCAGAAGAAGCAGAACAATGTGCTGTAATCGCATTATGTCGTCAGATCAATCTTCCTCATTTTAAGGGAGTATGAGTGTCAGAAATTTTGTAATTAGAATTAAAACGCTGACCTTTTGTTTTGAAGAGTTTTGCTAATAGATCGACATGAGCAAAAAATTAAATAAAGGGCTACGCCGAGCGCAGCATGATACGACCGCAGCATGTCGACCAATGAAATTTGAACAAGTGTAAACTAAAATGAATGTGGACACAGTAATTTGCTGGACACACTGAGGACCTTGACACATTAATTAACTGGACACAAACTAGTGAAAATTTAATCCCTTATTATTAGGATATTGTAAGAGCTAAGAAATTCTGTTGACTACCATCGAGTGAAATGCAAAGAAAAAACTCAGGTTGAAATCCAATGAAAAATAAAGATTTCACATATTTTGAAATATTGCAATTTGGCCCCTTTGTATCATTATAGCTTGGAAACCAAAGAGCAACGCAAAATATACTGCCATATCACTGAAAGCGTACAATGAGAACAATCTAAAGATAAAAATCTCATCAAAATCTAATGAAAAATAAAGACTTCACATATTTCTAATAATTGCAATTTTGACCCCTTTGACCCCTTATAGCTCGGAAATGGTAAGAGTTACATCAAATCTGTTGACATAACTCTGAAAGCTTACATTGAGAGGAATCCAGAGAAAAAAATCCCATCAAAATCTGATGTGAAATAAAGATTTTACATATTTCTAAAAATTGCAACTTTGGCCCCTTTGACCCCTAATAGCTCGGAAACAGTAAGAGCTACACCAAATCCATTGACATACTACTGAAAGCCTACAATGTGAGGAATCTAAAGAAAAAAATCCCATTGAAATCGGATGAAAAATAAAAATCTTAGGTATTCTGCATGTTTGCAATTTTTGCCCCGTTGGGCCCCTCATAGGTTGGAAAAGAAAGAAGTTATCAAAAATCTAATGGGCAGCGCTATGTTAATTTTTCATAAGGAATCCAATGCAAAAAACTGTATCAAAATCGGACTAAAAAAAAATGAAAATTTTTGAATTTTGCCCCTTTTGGGCCCCATTTATCTCGTGAACGCTACATGCCACCTAAAATCTGTTGCATACTACTGATTGGAAATTTCCTCACGAGGACACTGAAAGAAACCCCATCAAAATCCGATAAATAATAAAGATTCTACAGTAGAATATATGTAAACATCAAATTCAACCCTTTTTGGCCCCTTTTTTAAAAAACGGGTGGGGCCACAATGACCAAAACTACGCCAAGCCTTCCTTTTTGTGCCACGGAACATTGTGTTTAAATTTCATAAGGATTGATCCACTGAAACTAAAGTTATTGATCAAAAACAAAAGTGTCTACAGACAACGACGACGACAACGACGACGACAGCACCATACCATTATACGACCGCAAAAATTTTTGCGGTCGTATAAAAATCAATGTAAGAATTTTTCAGATATAACACGTCAAAATTTTGGCGGGAAACAGTTGTCTCTAGACTTTTCCTTCAATTTCCATTATCTGTTTATATGCTTAAAAATATACGAAAATATAATTACAAGTTTATAAAATTTTATCTATTGTCTATTTTATGCATTTGAAAGTGACCTATGACCAAGAAAATATGATACATGTGCAAAAACAATTTAACGTAGTAGATTAAAAGGAAAAAAAACCGATAATATTGAATGCTTCTGAAATCTGACGCTCATATTCCCTTAAGTGTTATTCTATGTCCAGATAGACCAGTTGTTGTTGAGAATATTACTGACTAAGCTTAGATCATTTTTCAGCTATACTTACTGATTAGTTATTGTCATTTTCTAACCCTGAGACAAAACCAATTAAGAACTATGGCATGTGTAACTTCTCTAACCCTCAAACAGTACCATGGTGAAATTTTGAAAAGCTTTTGTAATCACTTTAGTATTCAAACATGGACAATGACAAATCGGTATCACAAACATTACTGACTAAGACAAAACTAAAATTCAACAAGACACCACAAAAAACTAAAGCACTGACAGTGTGAACTCCCATAAAAGCCGAGAGCGACATCAGGTGGTCCGGAAGGATAAGCATGTCCTGCTCTCTATACAGCACCCATCACACTGTCAGTGGGTCAATCCAGGGTAAAGTCAAAACCGGTGATGTCAAGTCTAAAATGAGAAACGGGTCTACAGGATACCTTTTTGTAAGGACCAACTTAGGAACATTGTGACTAAGTTGGTTCTAATTGGACTACTAGTTTCCGATAGGATCTTTGTATGTGTTTTTTAAAGCGTCAAATAATCAACTATGTTACTGCTGGCAGCCATATTTGATGAGGTCTGGACCTGCCGGATACCTTTATTGGAAGGTATCATGAAAGTACCAGTATTCTCATTGGTAAAGATGTTTCTTAGAAGACATCTTTAAATGCGTAATATATTTGGACCGATTTCAGACCATCTTTAAAAAAACAATTTGGGCAGGGGTTCCCCTGATAATCTAAGTAATAAATACAGCTCAAGTTAAAACATTACAAGGCCCTTTCAAAAAATATATTTAGGCAGGGGTCCTCCTTAATAACTATTGTTTACATATTTCAGAAAAAAAAACAACATAAAGTATTTGTGTATAAGCAATGAAACTTTTGCAGATTTTTTTGTTATTAAAATCATGCCAAACACGTGATTTTAGGCTGCAGCAGGGAGTTGGTAAAACAATTCCCCGTGTTTGAGATGTATGCTCTTTATTTTTCTTAGATATGTTGTACTTGTACATGAGATTATATCTCATGTGTACACTTTGTTTCTAACTTTTATCTAAAATTATGTAAATTATAAAACCTAAGGTTTGACTCCCTCCATCGTAGTTTTGTCCTCTATTTCATTTTACTGATTATTCGGATTTCGTTTGGTTTTATGAATTTTAAACATTATTTTGAAATTGTGGATTTCCTATGTTTTGGGATTCAGTGCTGCTGATGAGAAATTAATTTCCAAAATGGCCATAAAGCTCATTAAAATTATTTCTGTTGGAGTTAACCCATGTGTTATGTTCTCATGTTCATTTACTCCATATCCTTTCGTAAAATATTTAATTGTGTTTTCACATTTAACCATAGGTGTATCCTGGTGGCGGCCATCTTAGATGAGGCACAGACCTGCCGATTACCTTTTTTGGAAGGAACCATCTAAGGACCATTGTGAGTAAGTTTTAATTGGACCAGTAGTTTCTTAGAAAAAAGATCTTTGAACGTGTTTTCGATAGGTCCAATGTACAATATGTTCCCCGCTGGTGGCTATCTTGGATGGGGTAGGACCTGCCGAATACCCTTTTTGGCTTTTGGAAGGAAGGGACCATCTAAGGACCATTGTACCATTGTACCTAAAGAAAGCGAGAACCGAACCTAAGTTTGGTAATAATTGGACTGGTAGATTCTGAGAAGAAGATCTTTGAATGTCTTTCCATAAGGTCCAATGTTAAAACTATGTTCTGGTAGCCATCTTGGATGAGGAACGGACCTGCTGGATACCCTTTTTTGGAAAAGACCATCTAAAAACCATTGTGCCTAAATTTGGTTATAATTGGACGGGTAGATTCTGAGAAGCTCTTTGAATGTCTTTTCCAATTGGGTCCTATATATAAACTATGTTCTCCTATGGCGGCCTTCTTTGATGAGGTAATGCAAACACGTTGAGGGTTATAAAAGAGTAAGGGTTGCAATAATGTTAGGACTGGGGCTTAGGATATTGTTTTAGTTTTAGTTGGGGGTTAGATTATAGATAGGATTTGGGTTAGATAATGGTTAGGACAACTGTATCATTAGTCCTGCTATAGCTACTTTTTAACCACGATTTGTTGGAAAAAACTTTGTTGACTAAAGCACAAGGGCCAGTAACATAAGATATTGATAGACTGGGCCCCATATACAGGTATAAGACAACGGCAGTAGAATACCGAAGGAACAAAGGAGTGAAAGTAACAAAATTCGACGTCTAAAGACAGGGCAAAAACGAGAACACAGAAAACAATGACGTTAGACACAAAAACTGACGTTAGACAGATACAAAGCACAGAAACAGAAATTACAACATTCAGAACAAAGGCATTCACAGTGTGAACTCCAGTGAAACTGAGAGTGACATCAGGTGCTCCG
>MJUU01064725.1:14698-30967 GCA_002080025.1 Modiolus philippinarum
TGAGGGATGAAATTAACAAAGGTTGAACAAATCCCTGATTAAGCAGCTTTTGGGACAGTGTTTTTGCTCTGTTCAAAAAATCACTGTACAACGTACATGCTCAACAGTAACGAATCAACTGTGAAACGTACACTCCATAGGCTGGAGAGGTAGGTATATTGCTGCCAAGAAAGGGAAAGCTCACAATGGGGAAATTAAAATCATCACGCTTGTCATATAGCTTAGATTTCAAACGTTCATCTTCGTCAATATACAATAAAAGATCTAGGTACGAAGCTGAAGTAGGTGTTTCAGTTGTTTCTTTAATTTCAAGCTCATTTGGATAGATCTGATGTAAATACTCCTTAAATTTAGGCTTATTAAGAGAAAGTACATCACCTATGTATCGGAAGCTGAAATTAAAGGACTGGGCTAAATGCTTTTGTTTTCTTTGAATAAGCCCTTGTAAAAACTTGGCCTCGTACGAGTAAAGGAAGAGGTCAGCTAAAAGCGGCGCACAGTTTGTTCCTATAGGAATCGCTATTGTCTGTTGGAAAACATGACCTTCGAATTCGATAAAAATATTGTCGATCAAAAATCAACGAATGAGAAAGGGAACAACGGAGGTCCAAAAATTATGTACCACAATTTTTCAAAGTCAGACAAAACAGCCTTTTCCGGAATAATTCTCGCAAACTCGGCTAGTTAAAGAAAACTTTTACATGAAAGAAACAATGTAAGGATATTGAGTAAATGTACATGAGACAAAGTCCCCACAAATACAAAGTTTACGTAGAAACAAGCAAAGGAACAAAGATTTTATCGTTGTTCTTATTCTTAAAGTCACCATGAGGCCTTCAAGAATGAGCTTTACCCATACTTATGTATAAATGTATATATATCATAACTTGAGGTCATCACTACTGAAGTTTTACGGTCGACATCACGATCTTGTGGACTGCTATGGGATATCTGTTTCCCAGATGAGAACAGATCTTTCTCTTTGCCACTAAAGTTTGTTTTTCCTCTACCGGATTTGACTTTTCTACCGGAGTTGACATGTTCAACATTGTGGGTGTCTTATAAGAAGCAGAAGATGCGTACTCTACCGGTGCATCTTATCTCACTCATGGTTTTTTTTAGGTCCGTGTTGTTTATTTTTGTATGTATGTGTGTCTTCATTTTCTTTTCTGTGCCGTGCTCATGTTATGTCTTTGTTTCTTTATTTTTCCGACGTTGCCATTGTCCTTGGATTGTTCATTTTAGACTGACGGTTCGGTTCTCACTTACTTTATGTATAAAGTTATGTTATATCTTTTTAGTGTGGTTTATTTTTTAAGAGGCTGGAACTACTTAAACGTACACCACACGTGAGTAAATAGCATTCAAATAATGTGATTCTGAATAAAAGTGCCCACGATATCAAATGTCTTGTTTGGAATTGTACATTTCTGATGACACTGAGGATTACTTTCTGGTGTTCTGATATCGTTATGAAGATTTAATGATATGATCAAAGTTGGTTTAAGATGGAAATCTTTCAAGGTAGGAATTGTAATATGAAACGAATAACTTGAGGTACTGTCAAATGTAAACTCCGATTACTGCTTTCTCTGATAGCATAATTACAACAACAACAAAACATTGGATGTTGATGAGGAATTAATTTCCGAAATGGCCATACAGCTGATTAAAATTATTGCAGTTGGAGTTAACATATGCGATTGCAGTTGGAGTTAACATATGCGTTATGGTCTCATGTTCATTTACTCCATATTTTTTTGTAAAATATTCTTATAAAAAGTACACTCAGAATTGCATCCTTAATATTTATTTCTATACAAACATTGCTTACAAAGATTTTTTTTCAAACATTTTAGTAAATTTAAACATAAAAACGAACAAATTTCTGAACAGATGACTACAGTAAAAAAAAAATGTGTTACCTTGCACATCCTTTAACTCCTCTTGAATTTCTTTAAGAATCGCCTGTGCAGCTTGTATGGATTGCTTTGATTTTTCTAAAATTATAGAAAAAGTAGGTTTAAATTGTATCTATATACAGACGAAAAACCCATATAATTACAGCGGTCAACAATAAGAGTGTTTCTTTTCAAATTTGAGAAACAATTTACTAAAGTTAGAGTTAAGTTAATTTCTGCACAATATGGCCATTTCGACAATTTATGTCTCTTCAGTGCATATAAAATCTAAACATTTTGAAAATCATAAACCGAAATCTGTAAAAACAAATCACCAAAATCCGAATAGAAAGCCGGAATCAGATATACTCCGTTATAATATTAACAGTGTACAAAAACATCGATGCATTCATATGATTATTAACAGGTATTTTGCATGAGAATTGCAATCCAGATATTTTTTTTCTTCGAACACATTGCTTACCAAGTTTTGAATTGCACAGTTTTAAGTTTCTGTTGTTATTTGTACCCCTAACTAACCGGTCCACTTCTTGAATGCAAGAGACGCCACTGAGGAAAACAGAAAATATAAATAATCTACTGTAATTCATTTTGTTCTCGTTGAAATTATTGGTGCCGGAAAAATATTTGGAGGTATATTATGATAAATACTAAATATTTTACCTGCCATAAGGTGATAATTATTATATTGCGTGACTAAAGTTGAAACCAGAGATTGAGTATGAAGTTGCAGTTTACCTTTGCTCTAGGAACAGGTTTTCAGAAGATTTTCTGCGAAAAACAATTTAAAACGTGTTTTACGGGGGTAGATCTGGGAAAATTTTCCACATGTTTAATTTTTTAAAATATTTTCAGTATTGAAACTACATATATTCATGTCAACTTAAAGCAAATTTAACAATTTTAACAGTCAGATTTTCTGTATAGTGGTCATCGAAGATGCCCTGTTTCCACAATTGGTCCCTTCAGGACGTGATTTTGGCGTATAAAATTAAATTTTTTGATATTAAATTATTTCAAATGCAAAATTCTGTAGTATAAACATAATATGAAAAGTAAGCATGAATAATCATACTAAATCTTAATAGTTTGAACTGAAATACATGGGTTTTCTGAACAGTATAGGCGGAAAATTTTACTCTATTTTGATCAGTATTTAACGTCTTGTAAAAAATTTAGTTGTTTAATTTTCACCTAAAACTGAGAATAAAAGAAAACTAGTTTATGTCAAGTATATTATTTTTTTAAGAAAATTATACCGTTCCATTTCTTCTAAATTTAGAATAAAGCATGAAAAATCAATAAAATTGCCGAATTACTTCCCTTGCAAGAATTCAGACTTTTACAAATTTTCATTACTTTTAGATAGCATTGAAAAAATGTAGATTAATGCACTCGTTATAAATAACTAGATATGGGATGGTTGTTTTCATGATGAAATGAATATCTATTTGCTGTGTGAAAAAATATTTACAATTTCAAAATTTAAATCATACCTATCGCAATGATTCTTTTTATTTATAAAGTTACATGTATTAGAAAAGTAAAAATCAATTAATCTCCCCACATCCCACCGTCCTTACAATAAAATATTTTTAAATTGTAAAGACATAAATTATTTTTGTAAAAATATCTTATATACGTGAACTTTGATGACATTGTCGTGGACTTCCAGTGCACGAAACTAATACATATATAGTATACGAATAAATGCAACTTACCTTGAATCCTTAGTCCGACCCAGGCAGTCACTGCATACAATATAATCCAAAGAAGCACAACAATACAACAGCTTCCACAATCTAGTTGCACATGGAGTAAACCTGTGTAGTTCTGCGTATTACGTCATTATGTACATCCCGAAGGCATATACTAAAAGCTGGACTGATGACTAGTTCTTGTGATGTAGTCTATACTCGGCACGACCTTCGGCCCTTCTTTGTAGAACCAGGCCAGGAATCAAATGATAAAACCGAAAGTCCATCACTGATAATGAGCGAGTAGCGGTCAATGTGGTGATACCAGTAACACAGGATGCCAATGTTTTATTTCCGGGCAGCTGTTTTAATTAGCATCCAAATCCATATTAACTCCAAAAATACTATTTACAAAAATATATGTTTACATCATAAGCAGCTTTAACCCAATTCAGGAAAACCAAGTAAACAAATCGCTCCTCCCTGGATACGGTCCAATAATTATTTACAAACTGCTGTTTCCAGCCACACAACTACATCTGACTGGTTTCATAGATAGTGGCAAAAACTGGTTGGGCCTAGGGCCTCTGTAGAAACACTTTAAGGACTAAAGATCAAACATCTCTTTCTTGGTCAAAAACAAGCAAATATAAATGGCTGGCTGTCCCATGACACCAGTGTTCTTCGGAAAGACATACAATGGTTTTATCTTTAAACACTCCAGACGAGCCCTCTGCAACAGACTAAGTCGAAGTTCCATCAACTAACAAGAAAATATGCAGGAAACATCTTTGATGTCCAGTCAATGGCCTGACTGTGGATGTTGTTACTGTTATGAGAGCGAAGATAATGAAGAGGATTATTGAGGATTATGTTACTGATTGCTTCTATCAACAAAGACGTTAGGAAGTCCCATTTACATGATGAATGATTGAAAGAGAATGCTCAATAAAAGAGGTTTAACCACAGGAACAGATAAGTTCATGAGAAACTGGACAACAAATGCATATCAGATATCCAAGCCATCAGACCACTACCAGATGCCCTATTTATATGACCTCAGTCCTAAAATAAAAGCCAACAAAGAAAAAACGATAATGAGAAATAACAAGATACCGCGAATAACAACAAGAATTCAAAAACATGAAAATCCCAATGAAAAGTATGTAGAAAAGTTACAAAAGCCGGGGCTTACAGCTTAAAAAATCACGATCTCTCAGGTACGCCATGATTTTCGGCTGGCGCCCTGTCCGGGTATAACTTGTCGGTTCGACAGCCATGACAACAGATCCCTGACCAGTGGCGACTGAACCTGAATTCAAACCCAAGCTACCATTAACCCTGGCAATCCTGCACTCAGGTCTCTGTCAGGGCCCTGAGCCCTTGAACCGAAACAAACTCTGGAATTGTAGTAGTAACTGCAATGATATCGGGACCTACACTTCGAGATTCAACGATGCACTCATCTGGTGTCCTATCACTCAGCTTCAAACCAAAGCAATTAGCTAGACGTCTCGGCGGCAAGGAACTCTCCCACATATGAAACGGTTTCGCCTAATGGTAGTTTGACTTTGACTGGTGCCAATCTCTTTCAATTCCATACTGTGAAGTTCATTTCCTAGAATGTTGATCCATAATGGATTTTTCCTGTTATAACACGATTTGTGGTAGTCAGGATGTATGACGCTGTATCCCTTGCTATCTTGGAGTTGATATAAAGGACATGAAGCATCTACGACCAGACAAGTTCTTGGCCATGGCGACTTTAGCTTCCGGTTCTGTCCCACCAAGGTGAAAGAGTTAACCTTACATACAAGATTCCAGGATCATTCTGATGTTCAGCAGGGTGCAAGTCGCACCGTCTTTCCAGTGTTAACTCTGGGACAAGTAATAGCATCCCTTAACAAGGCATGTTAAGACGACCAATCTACAAGTCTGGTTGAAAGTGATACTGGACCGGTGGATATTTTGCATGTGAGCCTTGTACTCAGGGAATGTGGAGCTAGAGCTGACATAGAGGAATGCCTGTCTGAGTGTCTGTTTCTCTTCTCCAGATAAGAGCGTATCATTTCCAAAATTACTTCATTGAATCCGTAAAAATAATTAGACCACACTAAAGTTATTCCCATTTAATTCCTAAATTAAGATACGGCCCTGTTATTCACACTGGAAGTAGTGTCTCCTGCCTTTGACGACTGTACATTTGGAGGAAATAAACTATGTGACAGTTGGCAAGACTGGTTGTCCATAGAAGTCGTTCCGACGGCTAAGTGGTGCTCCAAAGTTGGTGAGATATTTGGTTCACATAGCTTATGTTCATAAGGTTGATCACTTCGGTCTATACTACATTAACTAATATAGAGACGGGGAAGTGTTCCCCAGAACAGAAATACAAAAAATACCGAAGTTGCATAAAAACAGTAAATTTCGTTATGCTGTACACGTGTTTCAAGGAGTAACCTCTCATCAGCAGCATTAAAATCAAATAATATGGAAAGCCATAATCCAAAAGTAGTAATACTCAGAGCTCCTCCAGCCACCTTAGCTATATTTTGGCCAACCGTGTCAAATGATTGTTTAGCGTCCACCGAGCTGAATATAGTTGGAGCTTTATCTGGATTTGATAATTCGACATTTGGAACTCCTGTATTGAGACAGTTTGAACTGCAGTTGGAGCTAAGATCCGCTGACTTGTAGTAGCTGGCGTCTTACTGACACTTTGATCCTGACTTATTTCAATAGCGTCCTATTCAAGAACTGAGCATGCAGTTTTGGACTGTCTGAATGATGGGTGTCTGTATGTCCCTAAGTACAAGGCTCACAGGCTTAATCCAACACCAATTTATGCTAGACAAAGAGACGATCCAACCTCTTCGGATGTCATTGGGAAAATGTCCACTGGTCCAGCATCACTTTCAACCAGACTTGTAGAATGGTCGTCTTAAAATGCCTAGTCAAGGGATACTATTACTTGTCCCAGAGTTAACACTGGAAAGACGGTGTGACGTCCGTCCATGGTTTAGCACCAAACTCTTGACTAACCTCTCCTTTCTCCTCGACAGAAGCCTCTGTCCCTTCTTAAGTTTCTGGTGATACCTGGGTCTTTAAATCACTGCTCACCCGTAACATTTAACCTTTTTGTGACTCAGTTTGGTCCCGTACCAACTTGTCCTTCTCAGCCTTGATTGTAATTACCGAGTCAGTTGTCACTTCAAGACAACTGTCATTAGCTTGCTTAGTGACATTGGCAAATACAGAGAATGTCCTCTCGGAAAGCAATTTAATACAAATAAATGCCAAACCATGCTTTACAAGACGATGTTTCAATTTGGATTTAGGTATGCCAGTAATAGCGTATACATCATTCAAGTCGATGCAGCCATATGCAATCCTAAGCTCAATGATTTCTTTAGCTATGCTGACATCAATGCCTTCAAATTCCAGAAGTTGTTCTTCAGTGAATTCCATAAGTCTTATCGGTCTACTGGCCATTTTGTCCTTTAATCCTTATATTAATAATATCAGCAATAAAATCTAAATTCAGTTAATAATTTTATTTATTTTCATTTCAACTAATAATGACGAACTTATCCCAAGGACGAGGTCCCTCAGCCTGTTGTTTTCCTTCCCGCTCCTCGATTTGACATGCGCAGACAATCAGCTTCCGTCTTGCTCGTTTTGACAATCAAAATGGCTATTCAAAATGGCGGTTGTCTGGAAAGAGAAACTTAATTGAATGATATCTTATTGCATAAATTGAAGCAATGGGATTGGGCACAAGTTATTACTACTTAATGTACGCCCTCTCCCTTCAATAACAAATGACATGACAAAACGCAAACATCATAAATATATCTATAGAAAAGATAGCAAAATATTTTAAGCCAAGTTGGAATATAATGATATAAATAAAATATGAAATGAAGTATACCTCACATAACTCACAGGAATCTTTTGGTATTTTTATATATTGCAAGACTTTTTCAAATATACACAAATTTGTTTGTAATGATAAATTATCTCTGCCAAAGAGTAGTGTCTCAATATCCCGATAATTTTCTACATTCATATCACTGAGCTGTCTAAATAAGATTGTGCGTCCGTTTTGGTACACTGGACATTCGGACATTCGAGTATTTACTATTTGACGTCCTCATACGGTGAGCCACACTGGCACGAAGGACTAGCAAAAATATTTATTCCAAATAAATCTGCATTTAATTAACAGCATTGATGTCTCAATCGAGTATGTATTATTACAACTTTTAGTGATTCAGTACCAAAATAAACCGGGGTTTTTAAATTATTGTCTTTTAATCTACGTTTGAATTGTGTAAACGTTCTCGCATTTCTTACTCTTAAGTCTGAGTTATTCCAAAGTCGAACAGAGGACGGTACAAAGGATTTTTCAGTCAAACTTAACCTGCATCTAGGTATAACGTAGTTTTCATTATTTCGAAGATTATAGTTGTTCTAATTATAAGTTAATGGGGGTAAGCATACATAAGGTATTGAGGACATAACGTATTATGCATTTGAAAGAATATTGATAATTTCCTGTTTTTGCGTCTATTGGATGTTTATTCCCATCCTGTTTCAAAATATAACGATTCTCTGCTGGTGAATTTTGGCATGCCTGTTACTATTCTTTCAGCTTCCAGTTGTATTTTTTTCCAATTTTTCAGAATCACATTCAAAACAACAATCCCATACTTCACAGCTATATTCCAATAACGGTCTATAAAAAGTAAGATATATACTGGATAGACTCTTAAAGGATAATGTGTATTTAAATTTCCTTAGAACATTTTAATGCCGATTCAGCTGTATTATAATATGATTTGTCCATTGACCATTACTTGCATAAGTAATTCCTGAGTGTTTGTGGGTTGGTACTTTATCGATGTCTTCATTATCAAATTTAAGGTTTATATTAGGCTGGGGAGTATACGTAATTATGAGTGCTTTTGTTTTCTTAGGATTGAACTCAACTAACCAATCTTTTGACCAAGCATTTATCAATAGTAGATCATCATTTATTTTTGTCTCAATTGTACTTATATCGTTGCTACTATATGCGAGCGATGTATCGTCAGCAAAAAGTCGTGAAATTATCGGTTATATCATTAATAAAAAGGAGGGAAAGTACACAGCCTTGGGGAACTCTAGCACGCAGACTACCAAGTCGGAGAGTTCGCTATTCACAAAGACAGGTTGCTTCCTGTTGCTGATATAATCCGTCAACCATTTCAACATGTTCCTAGAAATACCATAAGAACGGAATTTTATTATTAAACCTTGATGCCAAACTCTGTCGGAAGCTTTAGAAATATCACAAAAGATTAATACATTTGACATTTTGTTAACTAATTTTTGGCAAATTCTATGAGAATTTTCTATTAGCTGATATACAGTTGAGTGATCAGAGAGGAACCCAAATTGATAGGAGTAAAGTAAAGAATTTTCTTTGTTTCTATGATATAATTATTATAAATATATTTATACACAACTCTTTCCATTATTATAATGGAAAGAATTGTGTATAAATATATTTATAATTATATGATTATTTTACCAACACTACTGAGCAGTGATATAGGTCTGTCATTACAGGGGTCTATTTTGTCATTCTTTAAAAAAAAGGCATTACCATAGCTATTTTCCATACATTCGGAAATTTACAACTCTGCAATGAGGCTTTTAAAGGAGGTTTTACTAATTGTATTGGATGTTCCTTTTAGCATTTGATTCCTAATCTTGTCCTCTCCGGCTGTTTTACCACATTTCAGACTTTGTACCATGTCAATAATATCTTGTTGCGTAAAATAAATACTTGATAAACAACTTCCAGCTGTTGATTCTAGAGTGGAGGATTTTATTACGATCATTGAGAGACAATATACTACAGAAGTATTTTTTTAAGAATATTAGCTTTTTCACGGTCGTTACTAACAATCATAAAGGCATGGTATACTGAAATCAGTTTTGGATCCTTTGGTTAGTTTTTTTTATCAAAGACCAATATGATTTTAGGTCGTTACGGGAAAGTGACTCAACAAATTCACCAGGACTTAAAAAGAATTGCTCGCGAGCATTTGACTTTATTGCGTTGCGATTTATACCTAATTTTTCAAAAGCATTTGACAAAGTATGACATCGGGGGCTTCTACATAAATTAAAAGCATATGGAATTTCAGGAATACTCCATAACTGGTTCAGTAACTATCTTAAAGAAAGAAAACAGTCAGTTATCAGTAAAGAGTCTTGTTCTCCCTTACTAAACTTACATGCTGGTGTCCCTCAGGGGTCAGTACTTGGGCCTTTATTATTTCTTATATACATTAATGACATTGGTGATAATCTTCGATCATTGACACGATTGTTTGCAGATGATACTTCTCTTGGCTATTCAAGTAGTAACCCAAATGATGTAAAAACAGTTATATGTAATGATCTAGTTGAACTAGAATTATGGTTTTCTAGGTAGTTAATGTCTTTTAACCCTGATAAAACTGAAATAATGATATTTTCAAATATGAATACAGATTTGAATTTAAATTTTTCCATTAATGGGAAAAATATCCCCACAAACATCTTGGAATAACTCTATCCCAAGATGCCAAATGGAACGACCATATTGAGTTTGTATTAAAGAATATTGCCACTCACCTTAATGTGTTGAGAAAACTTAAATTGAAATTGGGAAGAAATAACCTTGACAAATTATATTTAGTCTATATTAGACCATTGTTCGAATACGGTTGTGAAATATGGGACAATTGTGGTTTAAATAACTCAGATAAGTTAGAAAAACTGCAAGTAGAGGCAGCCAGGATTGTTACAGCTTTACCTTCATTTGCTTCTATTGACTCCTTGTATAACGAAACAGGGTGGGAACCTCTATTTGAAGGACGCAAACGTAGAAAACTACAAATTTTACATAATATTATGTCCGGGAATGTACCTTAATATCTTAGTAATCTTATTCCACCGACTGTTCAAAGTACTTCTGTTTACATGTATCCCCTTCGAAATGGACAGGATTTAATACTACCATTTTGCAGACTCTCAACCACAAATGAATCGTTTATTCCTTCCACAGTTAGAGAATGGAGTAAGTTAGATTTACCCACTCGAAACTTACACCCTTTATCAATTAAAAAATATGTCTTTAAAAGATAATGTTAAGTGTCCGACGTACTTTTCCAATTGAATATAATATTGACACAGTTACGATGTTCTGCTTCTTTTCTCAACTTCGACTTAGCTAGATTTTATATCATAATAAACCCAACGTGCAGTTGTGGTGCACCCCGAGAGGATGCCTACCATTTCATTTTTGAGTGTACAAAATATAATGAAATACGTCGTCACTTGCTTTCAAATCTTAACCAGATGCAAACTGAGCTTAAAATAAATCTCAAATTATTAACATGTGGAAAAAGTAATTATTCAACAGAAGTTAATATTGCAATATTTAATGAAGTTTATAGTTACATTAAAAAGTCAAAACATTTCCTCATTGATTATAGTCAGTGTACATGTATTTAAAAATCTATACTTAGTAATTGTTCAAATCTGTTGCATGCTCTTCTATTATTGTATAATACAGTATTATATGGGAGAAGACTTCATAAGCTGGATAAGCTTGTGTCCTATCCCTTTTGTTCAATTGAGCACATAAAATTGTTATAAACTAAACCTATTTTTTGAATGTTCAGTTTTTTAATCTAAATATATTATTTGTTTCGATTGATTTGTTCACTTTTTACCTTTTTGGGGCCATTTAGGGCTTGCTATATGGTGTGAGGTTCCTCACTGTGTTGAAACCGTACGGTGACCCCTAGATGCTTTGTTTTGGTCGTTTAACCTCGATATGGGATGTTGTCTCCTTGACATTTACCCCATTTCCTTCCTTTTTCATATGTAAACGATTGCGAATTCTTATTTCTCTGCGTATTGCGGAATTAAACCAGGGTTTATCGTTTGGCCTAACTGTTACAAATTTTGACGGAATATGTTTTTGAATGATTTCTTAATACATGTTTGTGAAACGCTTGGTCATTTGATCTACATTCACAGCTTCATTGAGAAAAGTTTCCAAATCGAGTGAAGATATTTCTTTATTTAAAGAATCGAAATCCGCATGTTTATATATAACCAGACTTTTCGAAGAACCTTGTTCTTAGTAGTGTTTAAAATCTTTAGGTGATCTAGTGTTGCATCATGATCACTTAAATTTCGATAAATTTTTATAACTTCAGAGTCTATATTGCAACATTTCATTTGAACAACAAAAATCAACTACCCCGAATATACTGAATAAATAGTCCCAAAAACTTTGGGAAATGCGGCAAATGATGACGCACAATTTTTTTTTCATACCGGTATGTGCCCATGCGAGTGTAGATGAATACAATTGCTGATATCTAGAGCAGAATTGGTTTTCAAGCGTGAAAGTGGCAAATTTCAATCCACAGCTAGATCCTGTCGACGATGCCAATGTCGTGGACTTCGAGAGCACGAAACTTATACATATATAATAATACGAATAAATGCAACTAACCATGAATCCTTAGTCCGACTCGGGCTATCACTGCATACAATATAATCCAAAGAATCATAACAATACAACAGATTCCACAATCTAGTTGCACATGGAGTAAACTAGTGTAGTTTTGCGTATTACGTCATCATGTACATCCCGAAGGCTTATACTAAAAGCTGGACTGGTGACTAATTCTGGTGATGTAGTCTGTACTCGGCACGACAACATGTATAATTGTTGAATATGGTGATCCATATATAATGTTAAAATAAACAAACGAGAAAAAGTCTGGAACATTAGGAAATTCACTTGAAAAATTGTAAGTCGAAAGAACAGAAACACATTACTAAAAGAGGGGGCGGTGGGGTCTCATCCCGGAATCTCAACTTTTTTTTATGAATCCCGAAATCCCGAACTACAAAGAAACTTTGAAACTGATGAAATCCAAATATCCGGTGTATTTATTTCCCGAAATCCCGAGCATAACAAAAGTCTACTCCCGGCATCCTGGAAAGGGGCCACCCCCTCTTATATTGTAAGGGTGTCCATTTAACATTGCACACGCGACACCAGAAGAAACGGTTGATCTTTTGCTACAAAGTGATAGAGAGGCATATACCGGCCTTACAACATTATTAATGTTCAACGACTGATTAGATAAAACAGAGCAACTCAGTACAGCAACTATTTTTGTAATTAGTAACATTATCTAAAATCAAGTTAAGGACAATGAAAGATCAATTGTTGCACTACCATTTAAAATGAGGCAATGAATATATATAAATTCTTTGTACGCATGCCAGTCGATTATAATCATCTAGGAGACTTTGTAAACCTGGAAAGTTTAAACTAATACTGCTCAGTCAACTCGACTACATTTTTGCAAACCCTCTTCACATAGTAGCATAGAGGGAATCTGTGACGTATAGAGACAGAATTATTTTACAACTACCCTAAAATGTATAAAATTATACAAAATAGTACAGCCAATATAGTTCTGGGCGGAAAATCAACGGTAACAAGAGTAATGGTATAACACATTTACCAATTACCGATCTTTCATAAAAAGGAATTTGCCCATGAATTTTCATTTTGAAATGTAAAAAGTATTTCTCTAGCAGGGTTGTAAAATTGATATTTAATTCTAGATATGAGTCAAGGAATTTTATAATGTCTGGTTAAAAATGTTTTACTTCAAAAAGCAAGTTACTATCTAGGATTCATATATATGGAAGGTCTTTTATGTAGATTGCCAAAATTTTTCTGATCAGCTAAAATCATGGCCGCCAGCGCAGAACATATTTTAATATGGGACCCTCTGGTAAAAGCATATAATTGATATCTCCTCTGAAGCTACTGAAGCAAATGGAACCAAACTTTACAGGAATGATGTATGGAAGGTCCTTTATATAGATTGCCAAATTTTTTCTGATCCGCCAAAAAACATGGCCGCCAGCGCTGAACTTAGGTTTAACATCGGACCATATGGGAAAAGGCATATATTTGATATCTCCCCCGAAGCTACTGAAGCAAGTTGAACCAAACTTTATAGGAATGATGTATGAAAGGTCCTTTATATAGCCTGCTGAAATTTTTCTGATCCGCTAAAAAACATGGCTCCCAGCACAGAACTTAGTTCAACATGAAACCCTATGTGAAAAAGCATTTGATTCTCCTCTAAAACTACTGAAGCAAATTGACCCAAACTTTACAGGAATAATGTTTGTAAGGTCTTTTACTAAGATTGCTTAAATTTTTCAGATCTGCAAAAAAACATGGCCGCCAGGACCCAAACATAGTTTAACATTGCACCCTATGGGAAAAGCATATTTTAACTATCTCCTCTGAAACTGAAACTACTGAAGAGAATTGACCCAAACTTTACAGAAATTATGTTTTGAAGGTCCATCACTAAAATTGCCCAAATTTTTTCCGATCTGCCAAAAAAATGTGGCTGTCAGGGCCAAACATAGTTTAACATTGTACCCTACGGGAAAATAAACATTTTGACTATCTCTATTGAAATGACTTGAGCAGATTAAACAAAACTTTACAGCAATGATGTATGGAAGGTCCTTCACTTAGATTGATGCCAATTACAGTTCCTCAGATATAAAAAATCTGCTGAAACCAGAAAGCCAGGTGAGCGATACAGGCTCAGTCTTCTGTGCCTCTAGTTGTTACCATAGTTTGTATTTATATACATAGAATTTCCTTGTTCTTGTCCAGCAAAAGTTGCGGCAGAAAAAATATTCTTTCTATCAGTTTCAATAATTTTTTAATAATTAACAAAAATATCTTTACAAAACTATTTATTTTTAGATGTCTTTTATCAATAAAAAAATAAGCAGCCAATATTTTTCTTAATTATACCGTTATAAAATTTCTGAAGTAGTATGAGGGATCAACTAATTTACATAATCATGACATTTCAGATGAATAACAGAACATTAAATCCACAATTTTCGAAGTCATTAATCATTACAGTTCTATTTGGCTTCCTATTTTGATTCATTTGGTAATGAGTATTTCTTCTATTACAACTTTTGGATAATGGCTTTCCAAATATTTGATTTTAATGCTGCTGATGAGAGGTTACTCCCTGAAACACGTGTACAGCATAATGAAATTTACTGTTTTTTTATGCAACTTCGGTATTTTTTGTACTCTTAATCATTTAGGTTTCTATTATATATAAATTTGTAAAAAAACATCTTGTATTTCTTGAATAATAGAATCTGAAGGATTTAAAAGGACTCTCAACACTAAGTAAATAAAAAAAAAGAAAAGAAAAAGAAGGAAAGCTGAAGTTTTCACTTTTTATCCCCGAAACCTTTAAATATTCCAATAATCGGTGATCTTTTCTATAAAACTGCACAGAGTCTGATTAGTAATACGGTGTAACATTAGTCCTATACAATAATATTTTCCAGAATTATTCGAAAATAGTGTAAAAGGCGGTTGTAAGATTTATTAAATTGATATAAGTTCCAAATAATCAACTATAGTCCCATTTACATGTACAGTTTTACACACATGTGTATTTTTACATAGGTATGCAAATTTGCACTGGTGTGCAATTACTGCATGTAAACGCCACTGCATACGTGTGTAAACTTAACAAAGGGTGTAAATTTGCATGAGGTCAGGGGCAAGTGTAAATGTATAACTGCATATGTGTAAATTTACACGGTATGCATTTTGAGCATGTAAATGCAAACTTAAAAATGCACACTGTGCAAAATATGGTTGCTGTCTATGAAATGGAAGAAAAGGGTTTGAATCATGAAATTGATACACACACTTTTAACTATGATTTCTATAAAATTCAGACTTCTCTGTGACAATTTTGTCTGATTTTGCGTTTTCTGCTTATTATAGTGGAAGTGGGCTCTGATGGAAAAAATAAAAATAGATACAATACAACTTTATGTTTTTCTATCATTTTACAAATTTCCAAGATCTAACGAAATATTTATTTTTTTACATGTTTTTCGGCCCTTTTCACTTCTTGTAATAAGCTTTTTAAAATACACACCTCAGATTAAATGCATGTAAATGCATAGCAAATATACTTTTACATACCAGTGTACTTTTACACACTTGTAAATTTACATACTTGTGTAAATCTTGTGCATGTAAATGGGGCTTATGTAAAAAAAACAGTAAAATGTACAACAATAATGGAATTTTCACTTTACATAAGAAGTCTTATACGATGACATGTCACAACTTCATGGACAATTGTTTTAATTTGTTTTTAAGCTCACCTGGCTATAGCCTGGATCATGACCAGGTAATGTAATTTCAAAATTGAATCTGATAAGTCTGAAACCAAACAACATGGCCACCGTTACTAATAATAGAACATAGTGGTACATTGCTGTTTTTGGCAAATAACTCCGTTGCAGATATCCAAAAAAAAAAATAATAATAAAGATTGAAGAAAATCTGATGACCCAATTTAGAGTTCTTGCCCTTTTCTTTAAAATTTTTCAAATTTTAATGTTCTTTAAATTTTTATTAAAAAAACTATAACAGATAGAGGTTAAGTTTAAATTGAAAAATGTCTAGCATATCAAAATCTACCCACATTGCAATT
>MJUU01064725.1:40076-52143 GCA_002080025.1 Modiolus philippinarum
TTCAGTGATTTGTTTTGCACAATTGCACAATTTACGATAAATCCACCTGCTCTCACGTCCTTTGCTTCCATCCTTCCAATAATGCATCTGGCCGATTTCACCATAAAGCGGAAGTTGACGAAACTACGAAGTGGCTTATTGCTCAAATGGGTTTCGCCATGCTGCCTGTCATCTACTGCCGTCACTTTTTCAACTTCTTCTTCCAGCTTTTCATATTTATTTGATGGACGGCCTGTATATAGACTTCAAAGGTCAGTTACCATTTCTGTATTTCCCAATGCAATGAGATTAAGCCTTTGATGTTTTTCTGGATGACTTGCTGCACTTGCATCTAGGGCAATCTCCTTGTATATGAAATCTGCAACAGCCGGTTTAATTTTAGCAATACTAGTATTCTCTAGTTTCTGTTTAAATTGACGTTTTTGAGCACGAGTAAGGAATACCGGCAAAGATTCAACAATTTACTGAACAACCCGGAATGGCTGTGTGACTTTGTCCTTATCATCTCGATCCTAATCTATTTTTGCTGCAAAAGTTATTGTGACTACACTACCAGCCGCACAATATCGGAACAGATCAATTCGAACAGACAGTTGCATGTTTTCAAAAAGCTGATGCCTCTGATATGCATTCCCGAAAAGTTTTTGAAGATGAATATCTTCATTGAAGATAACAGGTTCCAATGATTCTGCATTTACAACAGCCTTGTCAAACAGACTACACTTCTCTTGTATTCTATAATCATATTTCTTTCGGAATTTAACTGAAATATCTGACCCGACTGTCCTAGCTGGATGATCTAGGCTTTGACGATACTGTTGTGAACTTAATTGAGATTCAAGATAGGCTCTGTAATTATTCAAACAGTGGGCTATAGCAGTTATATGACCTTTGTACTCGATCCATTCTTTACTGCTCTTAAATATGGGACGTGTCAAAATACTGAAGAGAGCCTTGTAATGGCTTTGTAACTGTGTTTGATCTAATTGCTGACTTTCAGTTTCTTTCTTTTAATATCATTGTAACCCTGATACTTATCAATAGCTAGTGGAACTGTGGTGACATCTTTTCTTTTAAGTGAGGCTTCATGGATCATCCCATGCTTGTTCATGATATACCATAAGCTGTTAGTGATCACCTATAAAAAGTAATATTCATAAAATGATACAAAATTGAAAGGAATTTAAAGTTTGTCTTTGTCTACAAAAACAATGTATCCCCCTTCATCCTTCATTTGTGTCTTAACCTTCAATTCTTCATAGGACTTGTTATGAGCATTGTCGTCATCTATTAAAGTCGGGTCAGGGAGCCAGTCAATATGTTCTTCTGGTGTTTCTGTTGGAATGCAGCACTCTGGGTCATTACATTTCCTCATTTGGAATGAATAATGTCTAGCCATGACTGATAGCCTTCAACTGGTTTTGTGTGAGACTTAACTTATTAGGGAAGATGGAGTTCTGGAAAGAATTCCCTCATATATCTCTTAAACACGTCTATTTCATCATCTGTAATAGGGTCGATACATGTAAATGGCTCGTCTTTCAGATTAATCTCCGAAACTGCTGGTTTACCAATGACTGAACTGGGCTTACTGATGAAACCCATGCATCCTTTGCCTGTGGCTTCTTATCTATGTAGTCTCGGATTTGGTTAACTGAATTCGCAGTTTCAGAAACTGAGGAATTGATGGTACAGAGATTGTTTTTGAAATTTTGGTGTACGGACAATCAATTTTCAACCAATGACGTTATGTTATTTAAGTTCTTGACCAATCAAAATATTTTGGTGAACGCGCTACTCACAATCCTTTAGATTCTGAAACGGCGAATTATATGATTTGAATTCACCATTATCATCACCCCGTTCAAACGCACAGTTCTGAAGTCCAAGATTCAGGATATTCATAACACGTTCAGTTGGATTGCACCAACTATTGCCACGAGCACATAGAGCTATTATGAGCAAAAAGGTCAAAAAGTCGCCATTTTTACACAATCTTTTATGCTAGTTCAAGTATATAACTCACGCGGGAACTACATTTTCTCCATTAAATGTTAGATCCGATAATGACATGTTCCGTAAAGGAAATATCTTCAGTGATTTGTTTTGCACAATTGCACAATTTACGATAAATCCACCTGCTCTCACGTCCTTTGCTTCCATCCTTCCAATAATGCATCTGGCCGATTTCACCATAAAGCGGAAGTTGACGAAACTACGAAGTGGCTTATTGCTCAAATGGGTTTCGCCATGCTGCCTGTCATCTACTGCCGTCACTTTTTCAACTTCTTCTTCCAGCTTTTCATATTTATTTGATGGACGGCCTGTATATAGACTTCAAAGGTCAGTTACCATTTCTGTATTTCCCAGTGCAATGAGATTAAGCCTTTGATGTTTTTCTGGATGACTTGCTGCACTTGCATCTAGGGAAATCTCCTTGTATATGAAATCTGCAACAGCCGGTTTAATTTTAGCAATACTAGTATTCTCTAGTTTCTGTTTAAATTGACGTTTTTGAGCACGAGTAAGGAATACCGGCAAAGATTCAACAATTTACTGAACAACCCGGAATGGCTGTGTGACTTTGTCCTTATCATCTCGATCCTAATCTATTTTTGCTGCAAAAGTTATTGTGACTACACTACCAGCCGCACAATATCGGAACAGATCAATTCGAACAGACAGTTGCATGTTTTCAAAAAGCTGATGCCTCTGATATGCAATTCCGAAAAGTTTTTGAAGATGAATATCTTCATTGAAGATAACAGGTTCAAATGATTCTGCATTTACAACAGTCTTGTCAAACAGACTATACTTCTCGTGTATTCTATAATCATATTTCTTTCGGAATTCAACTGAAATATCTGACCCGACTGTCCTAGCTGGATGATCTAGGCTTTGACGATACTGTTGTGAACTTAATTGAGATTGAAGATAGGCTCTATAATTATTCAAACAGTGGGCTATAGCAGTTATATGACCTTTGTACTCGATCCATTCTTTACTGCACTTAAATATGGGACGTGTCAAAATACTGAAGAGAGCCTTTTAATGGCTTTGTAACTGTGTTTGATCTAATTGCTGACTTTCAGTTTCTTTCTTTTAATATCATTGTAACCCTGATACTTATCAATAGCTAGTGGAACTGTGGTGACATCTTTTCTTTTACGTGAGGCTTCATGGATCATCCCATGCTTGTTCATGATATACCATAAGCTGTTAGTGATCACCTATAAAAAGTAATATTCATAAAATGATACAGAATTGAAAGGAATTTAAAGTTTGTCTTTGTCTACAAAAACAATGTATCCCCCTTCATCCTATTTAAATTTACAGGATCAAAATGACCTGATAGTATGCACATCTAATTAGAAATTCGACAAAAAGGACCCCGTTCATAACTATTAAATCTGATTCTGGACTGGTTATGCGTATACCCAAGTGGTACTTAATCAATGCGTAAAATTTCAGGTCTGTACTCCATACATTTTTTGAGTTTTAGCGTTCGCAAGAAATTGTGGCCGGACAGACAACGAGTCGGACGGACAAAGTTAAAACTATAGGGAGCTGCATTTTCATTTCGGGGCCCTAAATAATTATGTCCTTTTGAGTAACTTCTTATTAAGTTTTATAATGCAACGTTGTGTTTTGTGGTTTCAGAGGAGTTGATCTGACAAACTGTTAGACGGACTAGAAAAAAAAACAATATGTCTCCCCATCACAGTGGGGGAAATCATTTATCAAACAGAAGCAAAACAATCCAATGGCTGTTTCTGTTGAGATCATTTTAATTATAAAACAGAAAAATTGCATTTGCCATTTTGCCATTTATATAAAAAGGAGAAGTAAACGGTTTTAATAGTTTCATACCTGTAGAATATAGCTGACCTCGTCCAATACTGTATTTGTATAAAACTGTAATTTTTTCGTCTCAAACTCCTGCACAAGATTGTTGTATATTTCCTCTTTCCGATTCAATGTGCCATCAGATATTGTTTTCCAGATATATATATATATATATTATTTCATACTATTGAACAAATATCTTTTATATTTTTCTTGTCGCATAAAACAGGGAGTACATAAGCTATCGACAAAAACGAACTCGACCATATGGTCCCCAACCTAAAGCTGTATACAAAATATCGAGTGCATACTGTTGATAATTGCTCAATTAAATATTTTACGTAAATTTGATTATTATAGTCTGACGGACGACATTTTCATAACTTTTCACATTGCTGCTGGAGAAAAATAGATAGACCAACCAATGTGCCTTGAAACAAATGGCAGGACACAAGTAGTTTACTTCAGATTGCGGGACATTGGAATAAATCTCCAGATTCAAGTGCTGAAATAGCCCCATCCTGATTTTTTTTTGGGGAAAAAGACTAAACCCAACCCTAAAAAAAATTCAGCAGCAAGCACTTTTCAAACCCCCTTTAGTCCCAGGTGAATGTAGGGTGGGGATAATTGAAGTGATAAATGGGTCTAAAAGTACGTTTGCCAGGCTCCATTTAAAGACATGAAGCTTCCATACTTTCATATTTAGTTAGAAATATAAGGAAAATGTCTTACCTTTCATGACTCTTTCTCTTTGCAAAACATCTGTGTTCTCTGATCAAAATTTCCATAGCATTTTCTGGTTGTACAGTTTGTGCACTGACACTGCCTTTATCCATTTCTTCTTCCACATATTTGCAAGTCACTTTAATGAATTTCACTCCGAAAGACTGTATGCTTCCAACTTTTGTGTCAATATGAGTCCACGACGAAATCTCCTTTTTTATCTTTTTATCCGAGTCCGAGGTCAAAATCGCTGTTTCACAGTTCTTTTCCGAATCTATATCTGAGAAAGGATGAATTTCGTTCCTCACTTCATAGAAGGTGTCACTTTCCTTAAAGCTGAGAAAGACTTTGTTCTGAGAAATATGAGCATTTCCTCTCCTGACGGAAAATAAAACCCTTTCCGTTGCCATGTTGCAACAACGCAATGAAACGAAAGTAAAAATGTTTACTGTACTGCGCATGCTCGGAATAAATATAACAGCGGATATTTTCCAATCGATCTAAATTTAATACACCGAGAATCTAAATTTAAGCTTTTAAATGCCTTTAGTTAGGAGATGGAACGTTTTACTGCCAGTCAGATCAAGCAGTCGGTTGGCATTTTGTTCAAGACCAGAAAGATGCTATCAGAACAATCTTAATCAAGACTTGTTATAAAAATTAATTTTCCTGAATGACCATTCAAATCTTTCATGAAAAAATACATGAAATAGTAAATCCCCTAACGCTTACTTATTGCTTTCAGATTCAAACTACATGTACTTGAGATTGTATAAATACTTTCACAGGGGTCACAGTTCTCCATATCCCATCATATATGAGATTATCACTATATTCCTTTCAATTCAAATACCACAGATTCACAAAATTGTTTTGACAGAACCATAACTTTTGTCAGACACCGATTTGGCCAGTAGAAAGGTTCATACCATGATTCTTCAGGTCGTTTTTAACTAGTGATTACACTATGTGCTCCAACGAAATCCCCTGTACTGCCAACAACACTCTGAATCCTGATACTACATCCATACAGCTGTATTACTTTTTCTTCATCACTTTTTCGATTTCTTTCATACATTTACACGAATTGTCGCTACATGTACACCTTTTCTAACTCACCTATGACTTCATAAGCACAAATGACACAAAGTGCTGGAATTAAATAAGACTGCAGTTCAATACTGTGTGATATCTAAATTAAATAAAAAATATCGAAGTTACTTGGAAATGACCATTTCGACAACTTATGTCTCTACAGAGCATACAAAACATCAAAACAATTAGAAATCCAGAAATCGAATAACGTTTAAAAGCTCATATAGAGCAAAAACTAAAGGGATCTAATGGAAAGCCATTTTTAGCCCTGAACAGAACTTTACAAGTGGGAGATAATTCTTATTTCATGCCAGCACCGAAGTACTGGCTACTGGGTTGCTGAATACCCTCTTGGTCTTACAGTCTACCAGCAGTGGCATCGATCCAGTGATAATAAATAACAAAGTACCGAAGTAACTGTAAATTTCACAAAGTCGGAAGATATATGATTGGAGAATATGAAATGAAGCAGTCATTTATATATTTATATAGTCAAATATTATGCTTAGTTTGATATGAAGTTTGGGGAGCCTTCGCGGGGCGTGGCAGAAATAGAGTCAAAGTCTGACAAATAAATAAACATGTTCATGACCTTTGATAACAATAATTTGTTATTTTTAGACACAGAACAGTCTCATGGCATAATTGGCATTTGAAGAGTTGTGAGAGTGAGATCAGTCAAATATATTTGATTGTATCTAACTGTATATATCAGTAATTATTTTTCAAATTTTCATCTTCTCTTCTGATGCAACAGAATCAAATTCAACCAAACTCTTACAGGAATGATAAAGGGAATTTCTCCATCAAAGATTGCTCATTTCTCTTAAATCCGACAGAAAACATACACGACAGCACAAAACTTAGGTTAAACATTGGACTCTTTGGGAAAATCACATATTCACTTTTTCCTCTGAAACCGCTGAAGCAATTTCAACCAAACTTTACAGGAATAATATATGGAACATCTTTTTCAAAGATTGCTCGTTTCGCCCCGATCCGATAAAAACATGGCCACCAGCCCTTAACTTAGGTTTAACATTGAAAAAATGTTTATCTTTGTCTTCTCCTCTGACACCAGTGAAGCAAATTCAACCAAATTTTACAGGAATGATGTTCGGAAGGAACTTACCAAAGAATGCTCAGTTTGATCAGATTCGACAAGACCATTGCCGCCAGCGGTGAACTTAGGCTATGGGAAAAATAACATTTTCATGTTCTTCTCTGAAACCGCTGAAGCAAATTTAACCACACTTTACAGGAATGATGTATGGGAGGTCCTAAATAAAGATTGCTCAATTCGTTCAGCTCCTAAAAAATGGCCACATCCAAACATGTAGAACATAGTTAAACATTGGACTCTATGGAAAAATGACCCTTCTCATCATCTGCTCTGAAATTGTTGAGGCAAATTTAAGTAAACTGTATTGGAATGATCGATGTAAGGAATGTCCTTTACAAAAATTAATTATTTCAAAAACATGAGTGTCAGTGGAAAACATAGTTTAACATTAGTTTAACATTAGTTTAGTATTAGAAAAATGTCATTTTTGGTCATCGGCATTAAATTTTGCATGATATAGAAACATTCTGTTAGGAGAACGTTACAGGTTCAGTCTTTGAGCCTCTAGTTATTGGTTTTGATTGTCTTCTATTAGTCTTTTGTTTGGGAACGGCTGACAGTGATTGTAAGAATACTTTGCAAGTTGTTGACGATCCGCATCAATGAGTTAAAAACAACATGGATGAAGCCTTGTTTGCCAACTAACAATTAACTCCGCTCAAACCAGTGTTAGGGGTTATCTTGACCTTACCATAGCTCATTGTTGAAGGCTTCAGGGCGACTTCAGAATGAAGAAAAAATAGGAACGTTGTGCTTTTGTTTGGTTTAAACATGTATTTACAGAGACTAAGTCTCATGTGCGTTTACTCCATATCCTTTCTTTGTAAATTAGAAATAAGATTCGACATTTTGACTTTATTTTTTTTTCTCAACCCCAAAAAAATCTGTTTATCGTCAACAGTCTCCATAATTTTAAGATATTTATTTTAGATTTTAATTTCGTGTCACATTTTTATTTCGTTGTTCTCCATGTACACTTCTAACTCTGTTTATTTTAAATGCCATTCAGCTGTCTCGCAGCAAATATTTTCAGGTTTCAGCTGATTACTAAAGTTTTGTTTTGTATGTATATATGGTCTTGAAAAATTTTCACTTACCTGGATAAAACTCTTTAATTTAAAGACTTAGAAAAAAAAAGAAAAAAACATTCTTGTATTTAAGAAACAAATATTTCTAAAAGAGAAGGAATAATCTGCAAGCCCCCTTCCTGAAAACCAAAACATTGAATCATCAATAAAAGAACCATTTAAAAGTGAATTCGGTAATAGTTAACGTCAAAGATAAGAAAAAGTTAAAAGAAAAGAAAAGCATGGCAATGTAAGGAATTACACGGGACATGTTATTTTTATAAAGTGGGTTGAAGATCAGTGAAAAATGACCATAAATAACAGTCCTTTTTTAAAAGGGGTTTTAAAAGTAACTTATTTTAAACAATCAATTACCTTTTTATTCAAAATAGTTCATCCAGTACCAAGGACATTAATTTGGCAGCAATGAAGCATGCCAAACAAAATAATCAAAGGGGTTATATGATCCGCAAATATACAAGTGCCAAGTATATGGGTATAACTATGTTTGTTTTTATATTCAAAGTAGTAACTTTTATTATGATACCAAATCTGATTAGTTTAAACCATTTAAATATTATTATTAAAAAATATTTCACAATTTTACTTATTATGCTAAATCTTTCTTAACATTTACTATACTTGTATTCTATCTAAATCACCAAAAATAATAAAACAGAGACATAATGCAGATTTCAACGTGATATTGACAATATCTTTTTATCCAGAAACATTTGCACTTCATTAAAATATTGAATAGGCAGTGGTCCGCGACAACCATTTGTGTATTGGGAACTTTAACAGTCTGCTTTTCTTTATTGAAACGAATAGCTCATTTACACGTTGAAATGAATAAACAAAACGATGACTGATACGTCAAAAGAGGACTCGATGATTTCCGGATAAAAACTATTTGAACTAACCATAGAAACGGCGCCATTGTTAAGTGTAAAATTTCGCTCTTCTTGAATATAAACAAAACAATAAGTTGTTGGACGTATCAACTTGATTATATTCATTATAATATATGTAAACTCCCAGGAATTCAGCAACATTGAAGGTATAAAATGAGTGCAGTTGTACGAGATGTATACCGTTATCACCACTGGCCTGACAGAAAAGACTATTGGGCACGGGCAATCAGAACTGATGCTTTCCAAGGTTCGCCCAGGCCAACAGATGATCAGCTGCATGGAATCTTTGGTTCGACTGGTGAATACGTTGGATTTGATAATCGTGTGAATTATAAGAACAGGGAATTGATACGTTACCATCACTGGCCTAACAGAAGGAACTGGCAAAACAGATATGCAATCAAAAAGGTAAGGGTACGATATAATGTCATACCTGAAAGTCAGCGATTAGAAAATTGATCAAACGTCATCATTTTTGTTCCTTTTAGAAGAAGTATATGTTAACAAGTATATGTTGGGAAGACATTCAAAAAGTCTCAAGAACAAACATTTATATACACAAAATGCATTTTTAATGTAAAATTTGTTTTTCTCTATGTTGTAAGTTTCATTGATTTTGTTATCAAGGTATAGCAGATAAACCAATGTGTATGTTCTAAATAAATTCTGTGTCGAATTATACCTTCCACCGTGTACAACGTCAGATATGAGGGGCTGGGGTATCCAGTATATGACAAGAAATACAAGATTTAAAATGTATACACTGTCAAATTTATATTTTGTAGATGGACAGGTATTCCTTAATTCATCATTGTTTGGCATACATAATTCTTCATACAACATTTAAAATGTACTGACCACCAACAGGGCATTTAATCTTCATATATATACAAAAAGTAGTACTACATGTATGTAAATAGAACGAACCAACATTGTAAACTTTAAGTAAATCTATTAAGGTGTCGCTTAACGTCAAGATACACTTGTGACAGCCATACCAAGAACACAGTCAATTCGACTGGAAATTTCCCCAAAACGCAAAACAGAGATCAGGCGCGGATTCAGGCAATTTGAAAAGGGGGTTCTAAGTGGAAGCGAAAGAAAAATTCGAAAAATTTTGGGGTATTTCTTAATAAAGCATCAGGATATCCATTAAAATACATGATTGTCCAAAATAAGGGGGTAGCTCCATCCCAAGGAATCCCCTCTTGTAATTCTGTCAACACGCCCATCACGGTCCATACGTCCAGACATCCTCTAGTGCTAAGGAAGCATTGCACCTTTAGGAGTTTATAGGACTATTGAATAAATACATGGAACTTCGAAGAAAAATACTTTTTAACGTTTTATTTATTTCCATATAATAATAAATTATCAGGATATGCATATCAAATTTATTCCCAGGTATCCATTGTCGATTGTGTGCAGCTGTTTCACATACATCGATAATATTTATTATTTAGTAGGACATGAATGGTCAACTTTTACTGTAATTCTCAACATTGTCATGAACTTTCCGAGTGTAGACCGTAGTTCGATGCACGCCGATAGAATCCCGACTCATAGTCGGTTTAAAGTCGGTTTAACGGCGGGTGTTCTAGGTACATGATACGTATATATGTTTGAGTGAGACATAACTCGTCGTATTTTAATAATCTTTTTGTTACATTGTTTTACACCCTGTGGGAAGCCGATGATAGAGAATTGGGTTTATATTGAAGAAAAAAGCTGACTTTTGATTAACAATTATACCCAAATGAATACTTGAATATGCCTAAATGTACATCTGTTTTGAAAATGTTACGATAATTTGAACAGTAAAGAGGCAAATTCAGAGTAGCAAGGCATGCGAATTGCTTGTAGTTAGTCTTGGTAAAATGAATAATGCAATTCAGTAAAACACCAAAACCAACAAGCGACGCTCTTACAAATTAATTTAGAGTCGCCAAAATATTATCAACGCAGAAAATACAAAACAAAATGTACATACCGGTATATATTGCTAACATAAATGAACACCAAGACTTAGAAAGCTCGACTTGATGAGCGACCTGTGTTGATCTCTATGTTATAACTGTCCACTAGCTTAGGACACAAGCGCTTTTGTCTGACAAAGGATGACTGTGATTGTAAGAGCACTATGTTAATTAACTGTATGTTTGTTGCAATCCCGCATCCATGGGCTAAAAACATGGATGTAACGTGGTTCGACAATTAGCCAAAACAGGTGCTAGGGCCCGTCTCGAGTATTACTTTGAGGTATAAGCAAAGATCATTGGTGAAGAACTCGTATTAACCAAGATGAACAACAATAAAAGTGTTGTTCCATAACTAGGTTCTACCATGAATTTGTAGTGACTTTCTCATTTGCATATATTGCATATCCTTTTAATTTTTTATTACTTGGCAGTCACGGAAGTGATTTGCAAAGTCATTTGATCGGTTATACAGACTTTTGGAAAATAACAATACGTATGTACGTATTGTTTTAATAGACTAATCATTGGGGATTTATAAATTTTATCTTTATCTTATCAGAGAGAATATGCGCATCTGTGTTTTATGCTACCAGCTGAGAAAGTGTTTTATTTTTTAATATTATTAATTAGATATTTTTCAAGCTATTCCATTGGCCAGAACATAATCACATGACCTATATTTTGTGAGGTTGCACAGAAACGGCATTTCAAAAAAGACTGATTGCATGGGTGATATTGTACGGTTAGTAAAAATAACTTAAAATGTAATTCTTGTTCCCAAACTCGTTTACCGCTGTACTCGATAAAATGCAGATAATGGTCAACATTGATTAAGTGATAAGAAATAAAAGTATATGTAATATCAAAACACGTCAAAATAATATATTCTTTCATTCCAAATGATCGCGTTTCTTCTTAACGTTTCCATCTCGTGGAATTATTTTGGTAGTAATACGTACAGTAACACTTTTTGTTATTTTTATAGTTGTTATTCGACCAAACAAATATATATTTTTGTAATAAACCATAAACGAGCAAAAACCTTGTACTGCTTACCAGAAATGATCAATTGTTTACTATTTTCACTGTACTGCTTTTGGGATTTTTTCACATAAATTGCAAAGCGGAGTATTTGTAAGTACACGTCAAAAACATGCATTGGTGTTAACAATATTTCAGACAATAAGCACATGACAGCTTCATCGGATACAAGAACTTATTCTGAAACCAAATCTATATTCTGTAGATATGAAATATATTTATTTTCCCAGAAAGTAAAAACAGATTATTACAGTTAAGGTTCCTCGTTGGGGGGGGGGG